>VBVR01001596.1:0-28734 GCA_011638315.1 Tetramorium parvispinum | reverse complement strand
CTTTCCTGCGGCCCCTGGGGCCGCAGGCTGACTCCCCAGGTCGACTGACCGAGCTGACTGTCTCTACGGCTGGCTGACTGGCTTTGCCGGTGTGTAGCCACCCAGCCGGCCACCTTCCTCTTCTCTCGCGTGTGTGCCACCAGTCGGCCGGGGTTTACCTGGCGTTACCTGCCAGCCTGTAGTCTCAGTTCGCTCACGTCACTTCGAGCAACCGGTTCGGAGTTCCTCTCGGCATCCGCGCTCGGCACACTCGCACCTCGCGTCGACTTTACGCAAAGGCCTTTCCTCTTGTATATACCTTCGCCTCCTTTCCCTGCGTACATGTACGCGCGCTCGCGCGCGCGCGGGCGCAACTCTTCTTCTTCATCTTCGATTCGTCTTCCTCTTCCGTCGTCCTTTTTCCTTCTCGCGTGGCGTTTACTTCTCCGCCGTGTCGTTTGTGCCCATCGGATATTAGTGCGCGAGCTATGCCTCGTACGGAGAAGCGATCGATCGCGTCAACTATCGCCGAGATTGCATTTTACCACGCGCCAACCACGACAGAGTCTGATGTGAACGACAATGGTCCGGGCAAGAGTGAAATTTTCACCGACACACTTGCGAAGCGAAAGAAAACGGACGGCCGATCTCTGAAGAGGATTGCAAGGAAGAGGATGTTTGCGATACTGATCAGAGTATCAGGTATATTCTCATTCAGTACAGCAAGAGCGAGGCGTAATCGACCAGCGGATATTACGGCAGAATTGATTAATCTGATCGACATCTTTATCCCTTTTAGATCGAAATCGGCAGTTAGAGTAACATCGCTGCGAGGCAAAAATTCAAGTAGTCACGTAAAAACATTTAGAAAACGCTCACAAGTGGCGCTTATCTGCAAATCACTTCTCATGCGCCAGGAATAAAATTGCATGATTATTTTTCCAGATCGGGCGGAATCGTAGCGCGATCTTTGTACGCATCGCTAGAGGCTAGAAACGATCGCATGCCGTTTAAATGTCTCTCGATGTTTTTATCGTATCGGCCGTAACGATCGCCGGTGAAATCTATTTCTTTAGCGTTCGCGAAGGGGCACGTTTCCAACGGTTTCTCTTTCTTGCGTATCCGAGATTTTCATCGGGTCAGTGTCCTCCGGTACCGGTGACCGTTATCCGCCAGCTCCGACTTCGGCGCGAAAAACATCGACGCGGAGAGATCGCGGAATAAGAATGAAGTCGTCATCGGAAGGATGATGGGGTGCGTTGACATTGGCCGATTGTTAATGACGAGCTCGTTTTCCCTCTCCCGCGATTACACAAATTCTAAAGTACATTTTTCCGTGATGAGACGAATCCGCGACGCCTTGCGCAGGCGAGCCCCCTTCGCGCAACAATATAACGAATTACAAATGGCTTCAATAGATCAAATGCAGCGCTGCGGTTATCGAAATCTTATCACGCGAGAGCGACTTAAGAGGCTCTGCGCGAATAATCTCGCGAGGTTCTCTTTCTCTTTCTCGGGTAGCAGAAGGAACGCGATTGCTAGAGTCGTTAGAAATTACATAACTCCGCGTGCGGCATGAGAACGCGCGCCGATCGAAATTACAAGTGCGAGTTTTCTGGCCTTTAGCCTGTCGCTCGCTCGCGCGTATGTCACTTTTGCGAATATGCAAATGCACGCCATAATTTATCGGCACGCTCTCGCAGTAATATTGTTCGTTCGTAACGGCCGTTGAAATCTACGTCGTGATTTAATAAGATTTCGAAAGTCACGAGGGGCGAGCGCGCGGAGCGTCGGAGCCCTCGTTGTCTCGGGGACCGTTTGATATTTTATTGTTTTCACAGCTTCACCCCACCCAACGCCAATTATCCTCTCCTTCTCCCCTATTCATCTATTCTCTCGTCCTAGATTATCGTTGCGTCACTGTGAAATCCTTTCGTCATGGCACCAAGGTGCCAGTCTCTAATCTTGAGAAGGCACTTTTTGTCCGCTTCAATTTTTTTCCCGCGACTCAGACGGCTCAGACGTCGAATGTAACTCGCCGCATCGCGCGAGACTCACGGATGTAGAACCGTTCTTTCAATGTGCTTCTCAAGTGCGCCTGGCTAAATTTCTCTCCGATAAAAATAACACGAATGGAAAAAAAAATTGTAAGGCGAATTAGAAAGCCGTGTCTATTTTGATAGAGGGATTACGTTCTCAATTATTTACCGTGCCTCGCGAGATGATGCACGCGTTACGCTAACGTATTTTGCCCGCGATTAATATTCCACGGCCGTTCAGCGGGTATTGATGGTCGGCGAATGTAAATTAATGAGGTAATTCGGCGATGAAGAAACCACGAACACGACCGTCGACATCGGGATGATTTTCTCTTTAATCACGTGCCTTCGATACAGATCCATCATCGTGCGCCGATCGAAACACGGAAGAGCGATTGGGATCGCGCGGCGGATCGTAGGCCGGCCGATCGTGGAAGGAAAGACGAAGAGAAGCGGGCATTCCAACGAGAAGAGAAGTCGAGGTCACACGAAACCTGTTCGAAGAGTTACGAGATCGCGAAATGGGGGCTCAAACACACCCGAGACACGCGTTTGTGTTTTCGCAACCATTGTATATTTTGATTTACACAAATCAACAGACCCGGTCGATCCGACAGCACAACCGTTGGGGTCTCAATTTGCGAGGCGCACACAAATTTTATGTCCGGTTTAAGACAAGTTTTGCATATATAAAAAAAAATCTATAGCCATCCATTAATGTAACAACTTCTTCTTGACTGTAGCAAAAATAGTGTTTACAATTTTGATGCGATTTTTCGTTTTCGCATTATTAAGTAATATTGGTAAAAAATTAAACAAAATAATTAATTAATTTTCAATATAACGTTTATTTCGTTAAAATTTACTTTACTTTTTAAAGTATTATATGAAGAAGAATTAGAATTTACATGACTTCCAAATATACACTGAGAGAAAAATGTAGTTACTTTTGTTTTCAATCATAATTTTATAATATTTCTAACAATAAATATGATTAACTTATAACTGTAGATATCATTAACCATAATTATCGTTAAAAATATTACAAAACTGTGGTTGCGTCCAAAAGTAACTATATTTTTCTCTCAGTATACGCACAGAATTTTTTTCTTAAATATATTTCTTCTTATTGTCACAATAGAGTGCGCGAACAAAAAAAGTACTCAGGAAATGAATTATTTCCTAATAATTGTAGTTCTGTGAAAGAAACGTGCCGGAAAACGCGTATCTTTCGTCGAATGACTTCGACGAATAACTCTGACTGACATACTTAACATTTTTTTTTACGACTGTGCAGGCTTGATAAGACGTGCCGACGAGTCCACAAAAATCATATCGACACGGCTGAACGGAGGAATGTGATCAGATTATTTTCAAAGTAATAATCATTGTACAGAGCATTTAACCGTGGCGTATTAAAAAAGACTTCTGCGAGCAGCCATTATTTCCGCGCCGCGTTTCTCGATGTTCGAATAAACCGTGAGAACCAGAATGATGGCATGACCGGAAGAATGGCTTGAGAACTGAGAGACTTGCAGATAGTCAGCGAAGAATCGCAAGTATATACACGGTGCACTGAGAAGATTCGAATCGTGAGAACCAGACGGGAAAACTCCATGAAGGAAGTTACTCCTTCGGATATATATGTATATATATATATATATATATATATACTCTCTTTCGCTCTATAAATAAATTACTTCGCCGCGTTACGCGCAAAATCGATTCCTCCGTGAACTTCATCTCGATCATTTTCGATGGTCGATTTATCTTAATCACCATGAAATGAATTAAATCAAACGGCGCCATAACCGATCGACTCCAAGATTCATTAGAAGCAAAAAAAGGGGTTGGCAACTCCCAATGTAAAAGACGGATAACTAAGATGTTGGTTTTGTGGCATTTTTTTGAATCGCCGATCTTAAACGAGACAATAACGAGAGTTATCGTTTCGACGAGATGATCATGAAAAATTAGTATAATACAGGAAAATATGAAAACACTTGCGGCAAGATATACTACACATATCAAAAGCATAGTTTATGATATTTAATTACGCTTGAAGCCAACCTCTTATTAGCGAATACTTTTTACTACAGAAAAATCGACTCGAAATTTATAAACAAATTTGTACAAGGAAAAATGCTTGTAACTGTAGGATACCGTGTGAGTTCTGATACGTTGTAAAAATGACTAGGAAAAGACAAGAACAGACAGACGTATACTTGACTAGATTATAGCTTGCTGGAAGACAGGGGGATGGGGGGAGGGGGGATAGAGGAGGCACATCCCGACGTGAAAAACTCGACAACGTGGCCTCTGGTCGAACCTGAAGAATCGGTGGGAACGATTTCGTGGGTGGGAGCGAGTAAATCGAGAAGCGGGCAGAGAGATGGAGAAAGAAGGAGCGACGACTCGAGACAAGACGCGGAGTTTGAAGGACGAGCGTGGAGAACAAATCATGGCGCGCTTCGCGAGATCTAGCAGACGCGGCTTCCGGGAAGAGTCATCGATCCGTGACGGAAGAGCAAGAAGGGGAAAAGAAATAGTCGACAGGCTCTACCTCCACCTCGCCGACCCCTCCGACTTTGTTTTTTTTTTCCTCGAGTCCTGCTTTCCTCCCCCCCTCGCGGAGACAAATCGAATTGACCCCGTTCCGGTCGCGTGATTTACGATTCGAAATTTTCAAAGTAAACTCGGGCTATCGGTCTATTAATAGCGAAATCTATTTCCGCTGTCATAATTGTGTACCGAGATTAATAGCCTTCGTATCGTTTCGCTACGATCGTTCGACGCTCGCGGTCTTTATCATGCCACATCTGTTCGCTTTGATTTATTCTGGACTTGTCTCTTTCAGCGCGACGTCGAGTCGACAATGGCTGGAAAATAAAGCAGCTCTCAATATTTAGAAACTGCAATTGCCGTCGATAAAGATATGGTCTCGAGGTAGAGCGGCTTCTATCGATCGTGCGTGTGCATCTGGAGAACGTTGCGACACTTCGCTTCTCGAAGGCCGCCGATGTATCGATTATTTCCAAGGTCCATTGTCAGGTCTTCAGCAAGACGGAGGCCCGCAGCAAGTTGGAAGTACTTCGTACTATCTTCCGCCGGCTTATCTATCTGGCTTGGATTCTGTAAATGGCACTGGAAGAATTCACGGGGGATTTAAGCAATAGGCCCGTGGAGCTCCCGTGTCATACACAGCGTCCGGTCTTACGGCGCGATAAGCCCAGGAAATCATTTTCTGCTGCACTCGTATCCGCGCCATTAAAACGTCCACCGACGCCGGCTATTAGTTTATAAACATCGAACATGTATGTATTGGAGAAACTCGCTTGGACCGAGCTCATTGCCAACATCGTCCACTCCACCATGGTTCTCCTGCCAGATTTTCACGTGAGAGAAGAATTATTTTGCTCCTCGAGACAGTATAATTTGAAAGTATTACATTCACTTTATGTAATTTTTCACAATCTATCTCTAATTGTAACTAAGTTTCTTATCACTATATAAATTTACTAACGCTTGCTATCTGCATCTAAGCAATTAAAATTCAATTAATTTTTCTAAATTAATTCTTAAGAAATAAATTCTAAATTTTTTGCATGTCTAAATAATCAAATCATCTACTAAAATAATCTACATTGGATATATTAAATTTAGATGAAGAAAATTACTTGTACTTTTATTAGATTGCAAGTTAATTGCTCGAATTTGAATTATATTCATTAAGAGCCACTCGATCCAAGTTTTTTATCTTAATAGTAAATTTATTCACTTGAAATTCCATTTCGTGCAACCATTACGAGACCAGCAGCCCGCCCCTATTCTCTTTATTTCCCGCAAGCCGCGGAGGCGCCGTGCATACACGTGGCAAGCAACCGCTTGGCAACGAGCAACGACCTCCTCCTGTGCAAGAACATGCCGCAAAGCGTCGCGGATGAGAGTCACGGGGAGGCGCATTTGCCGAGCGAAATGCCCGTTTCGTCGCGGCGCGACGATGACGGCGTGCGGCGACGACAGGACGAGGTGGCGCGAGGGCAGGAGGAGAGGAGCGTAACGGAGAGACAGAACCAACCGGAAACGGACTTTGCGAAGGCAGAAGTAGAAAACGTCCGGGGGGAAAAAAGATCCACGTCAAGGTCCTCAGGCAGATTCGCAACGCGGCTTAAGTCGTGTCACACACCACCTGTCGCGCGGCCAAGGCAGGTAAATGCGCACTCTTCATCATCATCGCACGCCTAGAGCCCCGCGCGGAAAAAGCGTCGACAACGCTCCGTGAAGGATTCCCCGCTCCTGTCTTACGCGCGGAATCGGCAAAATCAGAAGGGAATCCGATGGGCTTTCGCTCGCGGAACTCATTTCAAACAGGCTCCGCGCGCCGTGCAGCGTCAATTTTTTACGCACTTATATTTATTATCTCATCTATCTATTTCTGTGTCATTTACGATAATAACTTGACAAATATTCTGTCGACATCCCTTATCATTTTTATATCTACACATTTTCTTCTGTACAAAAAAATTTGAATAATACTTTATATGAACGCAAGGCTAAAAGCGCATCCAAGCGTTGACTTTCTAAATACTATCAAAGTAAGCTCATCGCATTCTTTGTCAACACGATCATCAAGAAATAATGTGCAAGGGACATTTCGAATCTTACAGATGAGTGCGGAAAGACAATCGATTCGACGAAGAGTAAATCGTAATACCGGCGTTTGATTACCTGTTGCGTCACACCTGTTGCTGCACGTACGCGTACCACGTGACTTTGTGGTGGCCGTGAAAAGATTTTCTCGATTGTCTCGGTGCCGCATTGTACGATATCATAATTCATCTATTTACGGCACATAAGAAAAAGTCGATACATATACATTATATGTAAAAATTATTCCCTGATCAGATGATTCCATATTCCTGAAAATGTATGAATTATGAAGCAAAGAAAAAGGTTTTAAAATGTTAACCGACTCGAATATTCTTATCATTTGTGATATGAAAGAATTTAAATATAATAGCAATATAGAAATTAATCTGAAAACGTATGGTAAAGGATATCTAGATTTTCCAAGTCTTCTAATTTGTTTTTTTAATAATATTGAAAGGAAGAGACTCCTTTGTTAATATTAAAAAATCAAATTTAAACCAAGTTTCTTGAGTTAAGTAAAAGTAAATAATAATTTTATTTTTTAACTACCGTGTGGATCAAAATGATCATTTCAATACAAAATATGTAGTCAACGTGTTATTATTTAATTCCTCTGTTTTAGTTAAATTATTGGGTTGGAGTAGTGGCGACCTGAAGAGAATAGTTAAAAATGCCTCAAGTTTAATATAGTTTGACATTACGAATTCAACAGTGCAGCGGTTCTCTAAATATAGCATAGCTTGTACAACTGGACGTGACGTTTCAATTCGTAGGTTTCCAGCCGGAGAAATGAATATTTTCGATCTCGGCTGTTGATAAAACACCTCGTAGTTCGATCGTGCTCACGTCCTCTCAGGAATCTCTCCCGATCTCATTGTTCGTGGGCAGCAGGGCAGAAAGCGGCGCTTCCGGTTTCAGGTTGAGTTGCACGACGGTCAGACGAACGGGCAGACAGGCCTGGCTGCATCCTGGCTCCCCAGGTAAGCACCTGCGCCATGTTGAGCATGATATTAAACCGAGTGGAAGGGAAGGCACGGTAACGTCTCATTTCTGCGCGAAAATTCCTCTCTCGACGGTTCGCGCACCTCCGAGCCAACCCAAGTCCTTCTCTTAAACAAACAATTGTTGAGATATTTTCGCCCGATTGTTCCTGCCTTTTTTTTTAATCGTGAATATTTCGCGACTGCACTCATTCATAATTCATAACCGACGCGAGATTTCACCTGTATAATTAATGCGACGTGCATAATTAACAGTGGACGATAAAGTTCTGAAACGCTGAATCCTCTTGCACGGAGGAGCGGAACCGTGACCTGTGCGTGCGCATAACAACGTTATTACTTCTCTCTTTCTCTCTGTTTTTTTTTTAGCGCTTCTCCGTGGTACCCGCGGAAAATTGTCGTAGCAACGGGAAGTGAATAAGTCGGTGCGCGCGGAACCGGAAGTCACCGTGGGATTGCTCGCGCTGAGGCGCGCTGAAAACACTGAGCGAAGCCACTTCGCTTCGTGCTCCCTGGGAACCGCCGATTAGCCACACGCGCGCGTACGTATTTTTCGCCTGTGTGTCGTGTGTGCGGGCAATCATCGCCGGCATACACGCATACGCGGAAACGCGACTCGTGGAGATACAGCGGGGGACAGAGAACGTTAGGCGCGGATAAAACCCGCGGTTTTTTTACGACGACGCCGCAGAAGTTTCTTCAATCGTGAGAGAACAAGGATTATCGCTGTTCAAGCGAATTCATTGAGAGACCTAGATAGAAAACTTTTGCAATAAATACATAATTATTGCTTCTTTCCATTCACAGCATTTCGTAACATATATTGTTCGACACATATGTGTCATAAGGTGATTCTGTGAAACGTGTATCTTTTGCTGAAAAAGATTTTATAATTATAAGTTATAAATATTGAGAAAATTATGAAGCAAAGTTACTTAAAAAAAATTAAAAAAATTTTTACTATTACTAGAACAATAATTGTACAATTTTATGCTGTAACGATTTTTACAATAATTACAAAATTAATTTCTGAAATGTATTCAATAATAATATAAGAATAATTATATATAAGAAATTATTTCAGGCATCAAATTTTTAAAGATTGCTATCTGTTACATTAATTAAATTTAGAATTAATGATTTTAAAAGTTAGATTTAGACTTTACAGAATATATTATACATTATATTTTAAAATTTAAATGATGCTATAATTTTTCTGCATGCGTTCCTATCTGGGGAACCGACGTGCGTTCTAGGGAAAAAAAATTTGGACACGGAGATCGAGGAGAGGTCAAATCATTATTGCTCCACGTTACCCGGACACAAGTAGAAACTGTTAATAAAGGACTCGCCACGGCGTACCATTACAAGGTAGGTCGATGACTCATGCTAATCATTGTTATACTATGAACAACGTCGACCTCGCGACTATTAAGAGAAGCATGAGCCATACTTCGTCTCCAGGCATTACCAACGTAACAATATGACGAAGTGATCGGAAGGTGGTTTGCGCCAAACCTAATGAAGCGTATCGATCGACGACACGTCAGCGGACGCAACATCCACAGCATTTGGGCAAAACGTTTGGCAGATATATAATTGGAGGATTTACAGCGGTACGGTAACAATTTCACGCTATAATATATTAGAGCGATGTCTATTCGTCTTTTTGGTTTCTAGGTATCGAATTTGATCTACATCCAGCGACCGTGGGCGACGCTGACGTCAGGCTGACCAATGACTTCCTCGGCATGTCCTTGAAAAATACGAGCACTTTTGCGGTGATTCAACGTCCGCGGTTGAATGTTGTTCGCTCCAAGCAACGTGAGAAAACACGAGGAGGATTTACAAATATATATGTCGCTCAGAATCGACGATGTGACTAAATGAATTAAAGAGGCGAATAAATTCTTCAAAATTCAAGGAAAGACATCCATTACTCCCATATTGACAAACGTTACGGAAATTTATTTAGCCACGAAGCAGAACAAAGATAAACTTTGAAAAAGCGCGATTTGAAAATTTAGAAAGCCGCGGCGAATTATGAAGATCTTCTGTTTATCGTGGTTGGCCACTTTGAAATTTGTGTATTTCTCGAAAATACACAAATCGATCGGTCTTACACGACAGATGAGGCTCTGTCTTTCCTCGATAACGCACGCGGTGTTCACGTTTGTTTTACGGACCATCAGTCTTCGACCGTCGTCATCACTAAAGCTAATATTGACTTACGATCGAAATCAGAACTTTGTAACAAATATATCGATCGTAACAGCTCGCAAAGTGACGCTAAAAACGTCCGATCTCGCTAGAACAGACACATTTGTTTCTAGAGTTACCGCAAATATCGCTACTAGATGATATATGATGGCGCTCACTCAACACCAACGTCCTGTCCAAATGTTAATAGTGCGATTCTAAAAAAAAGGAAAAAATGATGTAACCAAAATAGCAGTCTCTTCATCAAATCAAATCTTGCGAGAGGCAGCTTTCTATTGAATGTACAACAAAATGTTAGCACACACCCAAAAAAAGTATTTTAAGTTCAATGTGATTTTTTTTATAATCTCATATTCTAAACTTACTGTTTTATGGCAAACATATTCAAACTCTTTCAATAAATACTTGAAAAATACTTTTTTTCTCTCTTATTGTTAAATATTCTTGTTTATATTATTTTTCTCTTGATTTCTGAGGAATCCTTTTAAGATCAATATAAGAGTAAAATACTCTAAGATTTAGAGGATTCCACGTATGTTAAAATTATTTTTTTTGGAGTACACATTCCATCGATACATCATTAAAAAAATTAAATTTCTTCTCTCTTCGTTTGTTCATTTTACGAGTATGTTAATAGAAAGGCGTCGTACCGAACGTACCGGTGGAAACGGCGACGGGCTAGTCTTTTGTTGCGTCCCATTGAGTAATCGATGAAGCGAGCTTTTACATAATACCGCACAATAAAAGCGGTGCTTATTCCATCCTCGAAAATACCGCGCGCTGTATCGCCGTCTCACAACCGCGAAACTATTTCAGCGTACGCTCGTATACAAAAGCCGGTATATGCGATTATTAAGGCTTGTCTTGGCATCGTATGACATCGCACGACGCGATTTCCGGGAAGCTATTATTTTTAGTATATGTAGTACCGCGCGCGTGCGGCAATCAGGCCGTGCATCACGGAATGAGGCAACGATATCGGGATCACGCGACTTTGCGTTTCCATCGAAAACTTTCGTCGGGTCGGCGACGAAATTGCCGAGCGTCGAGGAGAGTCTCGTCCATTCTCGTGGCGGCGTATGAATAAAACAGGTGCACCTCAATCATTTATTTTGCAAGCTGACGCAATGTGTAACGCTCAGCTATACCTTGTATCATATCTCGTTACGCAACAATCGCGCAAACGTCCGTATTAAAGATCACGAAACGCGGGGGAGGAGGAGGGAGGGGGGGCACGAAATATAATAGTTACGAAAACGTGCAGTCATGGATTCGTCACGACAATTTACCGCCTTCCATCTCCCGTAGACGCTTTCCATTCCTAATCAATGAAGTCGAGGTCCACGGAGCTCTCGTTGCTCTCGCCGATAAGCCGACGGCACGATTTTTCCGCTGATAAAAGTCGGCGAACGTGTTTTTAACGCACGCCTACGGATCGGGAGCACTCGGCGATAAATATAAAAGCCGCGATTTATGGGGGCTCGCTGGTTGTAGAGCGGGACCTACCCGATACGTGTCGTCAGTCATCGCGACGTCGGGCGTCGGTAGCAAAATGCATCTGGACGATGGCCAAATTCAAAAATAAGTCGAAATTCGAAGGAATCGCCCGATCGTCGGCGCGGCTCGCGCCGCTGATCGTTTTGCAACCGCAGTAACGTATAGTCAATTTATGAAATAAGAGGATATCCGTTCTCGTGGACTTTGATACCTGCAGCGGATTTTCCATGTTGACAGGCGACTTTCATTGCGGTGAACATTGGTTTCTTTTAAGCAACGATACGTTCCCTTTGCAAATGTTTCAATAAAAATGTTGAAATGCAATGATAATCCGGTATTTTGTAAAATTAATTTCAAGCTCGTCCGACTCATCCGGAGAGGATTAATCTCAGAATTTCTTTCGGGCAGCGAGAAGCAACCCTCGTATTTACACTGAGCGAAAAATATAGTTATTTTTGTATCCAACAATAATTTTTAATATAATATTTCTAACAATAAATATGATTAACTTAATCGTGCATCATTATGTTAGTTATAATTATCGTTAGAAATATTATAAAATTGTGGTTGAGTCCAAAAGTAACTTATACCTACATTGAAAAAAAGTTCTGGTTAAAAACGGACGAAGCAGAAAATCTTATAGGATTGATCAAATATTCTGGTTATTGTAATAGAAATTCTGATTATTATAATAGAACTCAATTCTTTATAACTTATAATAACAAGAATTCCTGTTATAATAACCAGAACATTTGATCAATTCTACAAGATTTTTCTGCTTCGTCCGTTTTTAACCAGAATCTTTTCTCAGTGTAGTAAACACAATGTAACAATAATATAACGTCAATATTAAAATTTTCCACTCAACAATATAACTACAATGTAACATGTCTTGTATATAACAGTTGTATTGTTGAGTAGGAAATTTTAACATTGACTTACATTACTGTTACTTTGTGTTGACTGGGTATATTTTTCTTTCAGTGTTTAGAGAGTTGACGCAACGGTCGCTCGCCAAAATGAATTTCGACCAAACGAGCCGTATTTTTGCGCTCGCCTTTATCTCGTATCGCGCCGAGATCCTCGCCCGAGATCGATCACCGTTCCTACAAATCTCGCTAGCTAGGTGGTACAGCCGAGATGCTCACATCAGTAAGAGTAAGCGCGAGCGGTCGCGAAAGGGGGGTCAAAGGAAAGAGAGGGGGCAACAGAAGGATAGACAGCCTTTTCAGACCCCTCGGTGACCAGTTTAGTTCTGGTTGGCATCCGAACTGCGCGCCGCGCAGGGTCCACGGGATCACACGGCGATCATCCTCCGAGACCGCATCGGTCCGCTGAATACGACGGGGAAATGACGCGCGGTACGCCCGCCGCGATGTGCTCCGCTGATCGAGGCGCTCGCCTGTCGGTGTTGGTGCAGCCTGACGTTTCTTCTGGGAAGCGAGTGGTTTAATAAGCAAGCGCTCACGTGCGCCGCTCGCAGCCGCCGCGTGTCGGAGTTAAATAATGTGTTACTCCTGAAATCGTGGAACTGAGAAAAAAATTCAAATCGCATTGAGAGAGACGCGTTGGACTCGGTACCAGGGATGACAGATTGATTGACAACGTTGCAAAACCGCGTAACCTGGAACACAAAGTGAACGGGTGAGCGTTACCGTTCCACTAGCAAATACCACTGGTACCCCCGAGCGGGAATCGCGCTCGCGTGACTCGTTTTCTGCAATGGCATTTAATCGAGACACGTGGAAACCGAACCGATAAAGTCCGGGTCGATAAAACGTCGCGTTGCGGTGCGTGTGGAGAGCGAGCGGAGCTCTCCGAACGTTCGAACGCGCGTTTTACCGCGGCACGCACTTGTCGCCACTTAAATGACACTTGTGAAATCGACGCGCACAGTTTCACCGCTCCGAGCGAGAGTCGCAAGAAAGGAGGGTCGTTGACGCGAACGACTGCCGACTCTTTCTTTCGAGCGCTGTGTTGTGAGAACGCATTTCCCGATTCTCCCGAAAATATCTCGATCGCGAGGTGGATTTTCCAATTGGAGGAAAATTCGGGAAAACGCTCGCTGTCGTCGTCGAACGCGATCAAAGTGCCGGATGATCTTCACGTTTAGAACTTTAGACCCACAAGCTTCACAACAAAGACCGACGAAGCAATTTCTCGGAAGCCAGGTTACAAGTTGAAGTCGCGAACAAGCAGATATGAGAGCGAGTCGTCGTCGGTGAGCGGTCTAAGAATATCGCGGTGTGGATCGTTGAACCAGAGCTTCCTTTCTTCTTTCCACGTGTCGAGGTGCCCGGGAGAAATAAATCAGAAACTTTCTCTGACGACGCTCGGCTCGACAGTACTCAGTAAACGATGTCGGGGGACACCACGTCCGACGACGAGGGATCGCAGGAGGATCCGCCGCGATATGACATCGACGATTTAGAAATCATCAAGACTATCGGTGAGTAGAATCCAAAATAATATCCTACCTGAGAAACCGACCGAGATTACTATTTTACATTGAATTCTCTGTCCTACAATTTTATTTTAATTCGCATTTTTATATGTAGCTAATATTTTAAGTTTTGATAAAGAATAAATCGATACAATACGTAATTCTTGAATTTGAATTTTAAAAAGTGTTATTTTGTATTCCCTTTTCAGAGAATTAAAAATTTTGCTTATAAATAGCGCAATGTAAAAAAAAGAAACTTGATAACACGATTAATGCTTTTTAAAATATTAATATATTTATCTTACAAAACATTTAAACATTTATGTAAAATTACAAGCAGAGAAATTTTTTACATTAACGATGCACAAAATTGTTAGAAAGTTATTAAATTTTAAGATATTAACTTGTGAACGTCGTATGTACATTTGTGCGAGAATAATAAAAAGTAGAAACTCAGGCAATAATCAAACATAATATTTCGAATCACGAAACTGTTAAGAAAAAAAATAATGATTGGGAAGAAATCAAATTTACCGTTTTCAAAGTGGGACATGAAAGAGAGTAAGAGATGCAGTATACATTTAACTGCTCGTTAAAGTCAGAATTATGTGAAAGAATGGTTCGGAAAATTGCAGGTGCTCCGCCCGGCGGACTCTCTTTTTCTTCTTTTTGCAATTTCATCCTTAGATGCATTCGGTTGTTGCTGCAGCCAGTAGAGCGAGAATTTTTCAGACACAGCCTCTGCATTTCGGTGTCGCTTGGACAATCTTCGCTCGAGACTCGATCGCGACGGTTTCACCTAAATTCGCGCGGCCGTCGTGCGAGTATTTAAAGCGTTCACGCCATCACCGGAAGTCGCCTCGTCGTTTTACCGTTGACACCTGTTCCGAGTCATCGTTGGCAAGCGGTCGCCACACGGTCGCGCGACGTTAGGCGGTCGGTAGACGACACGCATGTATCATGCCACCCCCTGTTACGCGGCCAATTTCGTTGCTACTCCACGCGAGATACACTTTCGACACAAGTATTTATGCACGCGCGCATAAATATGCAAAATCTCGCGCGCGGTGTAAAGCCGGCGTGCAATGTAACGGCCAATTTCGCAGTTTAATTTGGCCAAGGCTCATTGCACGTGCGCTAATTGGTCACAGTACGTTAACCAGAACAACCGAGTCACCTGCATTCGTGGGAAAGTGCATTAAATAGACCGCGCTGCGCAATGCATATCGGATCAAAGGAACGTCGAAAGCATTGGTAATTAACGGTCACTTCAATGCTCCATTCAACTGACGGCACATTTTGCCACCGGCGCACTTGTTACTCGTTAAATCATGCTGTATTCAATTTTAGTCATCATTCCGAGAATAATCCATCGACGAAGGGTGTCTCGTTAAACAGGGAAACGATTCAATTTAATAAAATTGATTCACGATATTGGAAAGATAAAATTATTGAAATCATTATAAGCTCTAATTTAGGAGTACTAGTTGAAGTCACGCATGTAAACCACAATTAATGTTTAATCTAAATATTTAATATTTATTAAATTATTAAAATCATTATAAATTTATAAAAAACTAATTTAGGGGTAGTATTTAAAGTTGTGTATATAAATCGCATTGATGTCTAATCTAAATATTTAATATTTATTAAATTATTAAAATATTATAAACTCTAATTTAAGAGTAGCATTTAAAGTCGCGCATGTAAATCGCAATTGATACTTAATCTAAATATTTAAATACAATTTTTCAGGCACAGGCACCTTTGGCAGGGTGGTTCTCTGCAGGCATCACGGAACGCCTCTCGCTCTGAAAATCCTCTCCATGGTCGATGTGATCAGATTGAAGCAAGTCGAGCACTTGCGCAATGAAATCACAATCCTAAAAGAAGTCAAGCATCCCTTCATTGTTAACATGTAAGTATTATTTTTGTTATTGAATATTTATTGAATAGAAAACATTATACTCGAGGGTCGGCGTTACTTCGAGGATTGGCAATTATTCCCCAACGACTTGAAGCACGACGTAATCGTGCAAGAAAACGAAGAAAGTGTTGCGTTTGTCGGTCAAGAAAAGGATTCTCGCGAGGACGGTTCAACGGAAAGCCTAGCCAAGACTAAGCAGATTAATGCAAACGCCTGGTTCGACTAGTTTACGTCGCGATTAATGACTAGATAGAGGCGAGAGAAATCGATCGACTCGCGAGGAGAACGCTTTTTTTTCAGGAGGCGGTGCGAAATCGAGATCTGGCGAAACGGCTCAGCTTGTCACCTCGTTTTCAGACTATGATCGGTTTCTTTTGTCAGGCTGTGGAGCGGTAGGGACGAAGCCAGGGTGTATATGCTGCTGGAGTTTGTCGCCGGCGGAGAGCTCTTTTCTTACCTGAGGGCAGCCGGAAGGTTCGCCGGACCCACGAGTTGTTTCTACGCGGCCGAAATAGTTTGCGCCCTCGAGTATCTGCACAGCAAGCATATAGTTTACAGGGACCTCAAGCCGGAGAATCTTCTCCTCGACAGTCAGGGCCACCTCAAAATCACCGATTTCGGCTTCTCCAAGAAACTTACGGACAGGTGAGTCATTTGGAACGAAAATAACTAAAGTAGAATATAAATTAATGCTGAAAATAAGCGAATTAAATTTGCTTATTAATAAAACGAAAAAGCCGGAAAAGAATAAGCATATGAAAAAATAAAATCAATATAAAATCTAAAATATAAAATGTGAAAATGTAAAAATATAAAATCAATAAGTTTACATTAAAAAATGCTGTTCGCTCTAATGTCGTTTTTTTTTATATTTTTTTGTTTCCTTACTTTCTGTAATTTCTGCAAGTTTAAATTGTATTGATAAAGACCATCTGTTGCAAAGCAAGATGTGCAATGTCATGCAATTAGCATATACTCCGGCTAAACTTCACCTGTTACTTCTTAACGGCGTGTCATAATAAAGCGTTGCGAAACCGTGGCTATAATTAACACGTGCATTTTTAGAACATGGACTTTGTGTGGTACGCCAGAATACTTGGCGCCGGAAATAATTCAAAGTAAAGGACACAATAAAGCCGTGGACTGGTGGGCGTTGGGCGTTTTAATTTACGAGATGCTGGCGGGATACCCGCCGTTCTTCGACGACAACCCTTTCGGGATCTACGAGAAGATCCTGAGCGGCAGGATAGAGTGGCCGAAGCACATGGATCCCATCGCGAAAGATTTGATCAAGAAATTACTGATCGCCGACAGAACGAAGAGATTGGGAAACATGAGGCAGGGCGCGGAGGATGTCAAGAGGCATCGGTGGTTCAAGTTGGTCGAATGGCCCCTGGTAATTTCACATCTCGAAAACGTGATATATTACGCGCCGTGAAAAATAAGATTTATTATAATTGATTGTAATAATTCAGTCTTGATAAAAATTACCAAGAACCTTGATGAAGTTTCAACTAAATATATAGGTATATACACTATAACAAAATAATGTTTTAAAAAATGAAATGATCATAATTATCAAACGTTTTGTTATTACTATTATATTTGATAATAATAACTAAGTATTTCAAAAAATTGCATTACTAAATGCATCTTATAAGTTTATCTAGAATTTTTTTTTAATTGTATACAGCGAAATAGAAAATGCCACAAGCTGAAAAATTAATATTTAATAAGTGTACACGTGCGCCTTTACGTTTCGTGATATGTCGGAAACAGTAGTTAAACGATCGATGAATGTCCATAGGTGCCGCAGAGAGCCTTGACACCCCCGATAAGGCCACGTGTGAAAACGCCGGGCGATGCAAGCTGCTTCGACGACTATCCGGAGACCGACTGGCGTTCCCAACCCCCCCTGCCGCCAGACCAGCTAGCCCTGTTCCAGGATTTTTGACAGCTAATGTGACGCTACCGATTGAATAGTCACAAATATTCTACGCTCACAAATTCACCAAAGCACTGCGCTAAATAGGAGAAATCACTCTGTGGCATAGAACAACGTGATCACTACTCGAATAATTAATTTTCCATTCTGTATATAGATAACTCTTTTTATATTTCGTTGCATATTACTTATTTATTTGTACGTGCCCTAGGCTACTTTTTCTCGTTATTTTCGTGAGATTCTGTAAATAAAGGTTGAACAGTAAATTTTAAGTGTACGTTTTAATGCTCAACTTGTCTCGGTTTCTCTTGAAAGAACTATGAGATATTGTGACATTATTGTGCTGTATTTTAAATACGTAATAGAATCGATTTATACTTTTCGCGGTCGTCGGAAAAATAAATCTGTTTAAAGTACTGCGTTTATCAAACCCATCTACATTTCATTAATTTTGCAAAACATAATAAATTATTTAAAATCAACCTTGACACGCTATGTTTTCATGCTCGATGGCAACAACTTTCTACATGAAGCGATAAAATCAACGTGATTCTGATCAAACAACAGTATAAAGCAACGCACCATAGAAGAAGCATTAAGCGAGCAGTTCTGTGTGAAATATTTTGTAAGCATTTTGCGAACATCAAAGTGCGGATTTCCTTTTGCATCATGATGTTAAATACCTCACAGTATAAGCGGCATGCAGTGAAGAAGATTACAGTAAGCCATATAGAAGCCTTGAAAAAAAAGGACAAAGAATTTTTCGATCACGGTAATATAAAACTGTACGATCGGTCGGTAGTAAAAAGTAGAAGAGAACTGGCTAATCAGCTTTTGCAAGAATATCTGTACGACAGCTCGATACATGGCTTTAAGTACTTTAGTAAATTACAAATAAAAACCGGCATCATCGGAAAGCTCTTCTGGACTGCAATCATGATTGTCAGTTTCGTGTGTAGGTAACAAATATATATTCACGCACAGATACAATATCATTACATATTTGCATTTTTAACTCTTTGGTTATGATTAGATTGGATGCGTTTGATTAAAAGCGTGCTAAGAGAAAAATATACTTATTTTTGGACTCAACCATAATTTTATAATATTTCTAACAATAAAATATGATTAACTTAACTGTATGCATCATTATGTTAACTATAATTATCGTTAAAAGTATTATAAAATTGTGGTTGAGGCCAAAAGTAAGTACATTTTTCTCTTAGTGCGCGAATGTTTGTTTAATGATACAAATGCAAATTAAAGCAAATGAAAACATTCTTTGTTGATAGCGACAAAGTATAGAAAAGAGCCTAGAGCTTTGTAATGGCCAAAGAATTAATAGTGATTTGAATCAAGTCAAGTTAATTATTAATTCAATATATGTTGAAATTTGTCAAACGTGACATCATTCTTTTAGTCTTAACTATGATGCTCGATACATTCTGGGATCGTTACAGCGATAATCCAACCCGCAGCATCATTCGGTCGTTTCACATTCCAATATTTAAGGCTCCCTTCCCAGCTGTTACTATTTGCCCATTAATACCACCGATGGCTTCAAGACGCAGAAAAGTGTACAATAGTTTAGTCATACCGCCGACCATGTCTAACACTACAGCGAGACGTCTAGTTAGGTAGATGTATTTTTAATTAATAGTGCACGCAAAGTGTGTAAAAGTGAACAATCCCAATTATGCAATTCTGTAAAGAAGCAAAATTTTTTTCGCGATGTCTAAGATTCATTTATTTAATAATAATAATGTACAAAATTTCTCTCAGATATGGACCCGCATTTGCGAATGAGAATGCTCCTGGAGGTAAAGTATATTTGAAAAACTTGGAGTTACTGTTACAGACAAATAATATGACGCTGATAGACTTAGTAAAAGCTTTGCGACCTTGCGAAGACTTATTTGAAAAGTGTTTCTGGGACAACATTGAGCAGAATTGCAGCGAACTATTCCAAGTATCTTACACTTTCACAGGTATATGTTGTTCCTTCAACTATCGTCTCGAAGATTACATTGAAAACGGGTAATTACATCTATTTAATATTATTGTAATTATTATTATTATTACACAATCTTTCATAATTTGTGTTTTCGATTAAAGTAAAACCGTAGATGTTGATGATCTTCTCTTTACCCCTACGTACGGACCAACATCCGGTCTTAAAGTCCTTCTTAATCGAGAGTTTTTAGTCGAGGATGATGGCACTGAAGAAAAATACGTCAAATATTCAACAAATTCCGTCGGACTTGTGGTACGAAATTGACAGATGTAGAGAAGAGAAGGAGGGTTATGGACTACTTTTACTATTATTTAAATAATTCAATCAATACTTACGTAACTTTATTCTTGTCGGCACAAGTTTGTTAGCCAGATAGTTCTACCAATCATATTATAAGCAGAAGTTCTCCGGATATATATATAAAACAAACGTAATTAACAATTAACTTAAGAGAGAAAAAAGACTACGGTTATAAACTCTGTAGAGGGATATGGACCACAAGCACAAACAAATATTCTAAAAGGCACTTTTAATTCTATAAAATAAAAAAATTATACTCTTTGGCAAATCTTGCCCAAAATATTGCAAAAGTATCAAAATATATTGCATATAAAAATATCAAAATATATTTGAATAGATAAAAATCTTTGGCTCTTGCGCACATCGTAGGCGAAATATAAAACTATAATTTTTTAGTAAGAAGTATTATCTAACTAACATCATAAAAGATATTTTTAATTGCAGAGATTATGGATCTCGCGACGCTCGCAACACTCGCAATTGCAAGTGGTCCATGGCCGGTATTATAGTCAGTTCTTATATTTAAGATCATCTTAAGTACAGTCTCATATGATTCTAAATCAATCACAGAGCCTCTTACATACAATATAAATTTACACGTCAAATTTATTAAATTATGCATACATTACGTTACGTACTACATTCAATTATACATATTATTTGAAAGCTACATTCAAGTCCTTGAAGTTACAATAAAATTAAAAAATTAATATCAAACATACTTTCCAAAATTACGTAAAGCGTACACCCCTATAAAACTTTCGGCTATTTACAATACTGAAATGCATTTTTTATAACAATACAATAAACACTAATGATTATTAACCACATTACAACATCTAAACAGACTGTAAAGAAGTAATTTGGATGGTTGTCCCCAGAATTTAGTGCAAAGTATACGAGATATCGCCAAGTCCATAATCCCCTTCTCTCCTAGCTAATATTAATATTTACAAACAAATAATTTTATTTCTCGTGTATTAAAGAAAAAAGTTATATTCACAAATGTCAATCGGAGACATTTGTCTCTCACATTTCTTCAAACGGCATTAATGCAATTTTGTCTTTCCTATGAGATAGATGTTCCCTCATCATCCTCTGGAATTCGTCGCCACCATAGCTAATAGACAAATTCTACAAAGACAGCAAGAATTACAGGTGATTATTATACATTTTTATATATAAATACAATTTATATTCCTTTATGTAACATTATAAAGAAAAGTTTTATCAAACATTTTCCCAAGTATTTTGCATAATATCTAATTACTTTGATCTACACGATCCAGATCGCCGTAAGTCCGTCCATCAAGAAAAAGCTCACCGGGTATTACCAACGAAATTCTCGTGGTAAATTGGTTCCGAATTGCGCAGACATAACAACCGAACTGAAATATTTTCCTACATATCGATTTTCCAACTGCTTTACCAGCTGCTCCATCAGGGCTGTTCTCCTTGCCTGTGACTGTGTGCCACATTACTACACGCCTATAGCTAAAAATCATTCTTTAAGAGTAACTTTAAAGTTTGATAATAAAATTTACAATGATGAAGACTATAAAATAAAAAAAAACCATAGCATATTTTATAAATTAATGTATTTATACTTGTAGATTTGTGACTGGAAAGATTTCGAGTGTCTTTACAGGAACGCAAACGAAACACGAATCATTCAAAATGTTGTTAGGGAAAATTTTACGTGTGAATGTACAACTCCATGCTGGAACGTAGAATACGCGTTATATACTTCCATGCTTCCGTTAAACGGTGACCACGATTTCAATCCCACGATGTAGTAAGTTGTAATAAAATTATAAAAATACAGGTGGCTTTAAATTTTGCATATTAGATATATATATATATTATTTGTTTCAGCAAAAATCTTACGAAAGCTCAGTCTGTTCTAAAAGTATTTATGAAATCCGAGACATTTATGGAGATGGATACAATCCCGGTTGCTGATGAATTATATTTGCTAGGTAAATGATCGGTAAATTCTATTTGCATACAGTTTTTAATATCCCAGTTAAAAGCAGAGAAAAACTTTTTCCAGCATCGCTGGGCGGCGTGTTTAATCTTTTCTTGGGCTGCAGCTTCATAAGCGCCTTGGAGATTTTCTACTTTGTAATATTATATTTTCGTTCCAAGTCGAAGAAGTCAAAATAATGGCCGCCGATCAAAAGTTTCACGAGAACGACGGATTAAACAACGTAATTAAGTTTATAAATTAAACGCCTGATCGCATTACCATCGGAAAGATTGAATGACAAACATTTGGCATTATTACAACATCTTTCGGGACGCCGGGTGTGCAGATGCCGCAACTACGAATCTGGAGCGATTTAGATCTATTTCGAGCGGTTACTGGAGCGCTGCCGTAACATTTAAGTCCACGCCCGTGAAAATATTTACTACGACGAGTGTCCTACGACGCCGCGCGGTGATCTTCAGAACGAGATCAAATGTGTGACAAACGATCTACATAAAGTTATGAATAATATTGCTTCTGATCCTTCTTCAGAGAGTGCAGTCGTCTTCGTTACATAACGTGACACGCCAATCTTTGTACGTGCGTATCCCATTTAATTTGTCAATTTCGTCATCCGCACCTGCACGCACCTGTCCGTTAATGCTGGCCATAATATAAGGAACACATTTGAAATAGCAACATGCAAATGTAACGGGATATTCCGGCAGATTTGTCGGAAGAAATGAAAAACCGCACGCGACCTAGCCGCTAGAGGCGAATAAACTTGGTATTTAATTTAGGCGAATATACAAGACGTATAAATTATCGAGTAAGAAGATAAGAGAAAAGCGAATTTTTCATGCGATATGAGAAAAAAAGTGAATATTTATACGATAGAATTCAGTATTTGAAAAGTGCTCACTGAGAGAAAAATATAATTGCTTTTAAACTCAACAACAATTTTATTTTTCTAATAATAATTATGGTTAACATAACGGATGCATATTGCTAAGTTAATCATATTTATTGTTAAAATATTGTAAAATTATAGTTGAATCCAAAAGTATTTTTCTCTCAGTGAGTAATTCGATACTGTCATACGGCCTTAGAAATTCTCTGCCTTACATAATATCTGAAAGCTTTTGGTTAACGCAGGCCCTAATTGCAGCCCAGCATTGAAATGTGTACTAATCATGTCGTCTATTTTCGCGTACGCTGTCGAAAATACCGATTTAGTTCTACGCGGACGTACGGTCGAACTGCGAGAGCTGGAAGCGCCGACTATTTTTGGAGAAACGCCCACATAACGTGGGCAGCGTCGTCCACATCTCTACGAGTTTTCTCTCTCTATTTGCAACTGGTAACAAAATCCGCATTTTTCGTACAATTGCGTCCCTATTTTTTTTTATCGCAGTCCGCACGCCCCGATAATAATGGCAAATTAATTCCGAGGCGATGGTAAGTCGACGGCGAAATAAACTGTAGCCGGCTTTCCAAACGAAGAGATTTATTTTATCGTTTGCGTAGCGTCGTATATCGAAAATATATGCTGCAAACAAATTTTTAAAGAACCTTTTCACAATACATTTTTAACGTCGCAATTGAAGGACAAACAAAACTGACACATTTATTTCGGTAACTTCTCAAATGAGGTTGTCACAATTCAATGACGATGCGAATTGTAGCTGTAGATACGCTCGTGAGATAATAAATATTGCTTTGAATCCAGATAATGTATTCATAGCTAATTATCTAAGAAGATATAAGTGTAACATCGTTAGCCGATTTCCACGACGAAGTGGCGAATGATTGAAGCGAGACACGAGAGGGGAATAAACTTTGGAAATTCTTTCCTGCTGCCCGGTAAATATATTTTTGGATAAGTCTCATCGCGGAAATCGGTCACTAAAACAGTCAAGGGTGATTTGCGTAGAACATGTCTCCAGGCGCCTAGATTGTAGAAAATATAATAAATGAGAACTGCTGAGCTTCGTACGAGGTGTCCGTGACGATTTTGGATCCTCTGAACGCATCCGCCTTTTGACACGTGTTTTCTCTGTTGTTCAGCCCTAAAATACACGATGTTTCACATTTAAAATGTTATTAAATGCAATTTAAGTTTATATTGTTGATCGTTTAATTAACTGATTTATTATCGATAAAACAATATAAAAATCAATACAACATCGTAAAATATAGGATTAAAGCAAAGTAAAGCAAAGCGAATAATGGAATTCCGCTTACTGTTCGGAGATTTCAATGACCAACTTAACACAATACCTTCTTAACCCTATCGTCTTACTCTATAACTTGTCTCGTATAATTTTAAAATTATAAAAGCAACAAGTACATTTAGATCATTTTAATTAAACTAGTCAAAAGCTTTCATTTTATCAACTATTTATCTCTCAACAATGTTAAAATTAAAATGCTCAAAGTACTTGAAACGCTCGACGCAAGTACGCAAATGAAAATCGGGATTTAAGTACACTAATGGACGTAACTTACCATGATGAGGAATGTCTGTTGCGCTTAAAAAAACAACCCCGAGTATAACACCCAGAGCGAGATTAATAGAAGAATAAGGATGAGATACGTCATCAGAAGGTTCGTCGTCTCGTGGCCCGCGTTTGGCATATTTTGACCGATATGGACAGCTCTGTGTTATGACATACGAATTTTATTATTCACTAAATACACCGTTGTCCGATAAACGTTCCCTTATTCCTTATAGATAAAGAAACGATTAGTCATCCTCTTTAAAAATTGATTTGAGAAATCAATATTTTATTTTATCTTATTTTCTCGTCACGTCTCACCGGTTTTTTTACATTTATATAATTGGTAGAAATAACGTTGTAATATTTTTATTAAAATTCCATTTCGCTCGAACTTTATTCGAAAGATAACGGTGATACTCACGAATGCTTGGATTATCACGAGCTAATTGCGAGTTTTGCCGTTACAACAGCCGGCACTCTATTTCTGATGTACTACAAATGTTATTGCATGAAAACACTTTGAGCTTTCAATCTCTTCAAGATCACTCGGGATCCAGGGAATGCGTACCTCGCCGGCCTACGTGCGATCGTAGACTGGATCACGCGGTGCAGGATTCGCGCGCTCAGAGCCCGCCTTGCTTGCGATCCCGAAATTCCTCCAGGAACCGCATCACCACCCCCACCCGCTACTCGCGGCTCGCACCTTCCCGCCGAGCACCTTCTGCTCCAGGATTGGTAGACGAGATCCCACCCATCGGCTAATGTTGCTCGCTGAAGAGCAACGAGTTTCGCTACCTCGAGTTATATTAAGGCATTGTGAATGTTAGGCGTAACTTCCTGACAAAAAGCGCCGCTAGGTCGCTTCCAGATAACCGCCGGGGACCACTGGGTTGGCTACTGCCAGGTTCAAGATCGTTACGAAATTAATATGCATCGGTCCATTAGGCGCGATTGGGAGCCGCAAGGTGCATCGTGTTATTCTGAAATCCGTTCGCGGCGACTGCCAGAACTGTTGCGCGCGATTAAGATTTCACTCCTTAGCCGATGCGTGCCAATATAGAAGGCCGTCCATCATTTTCGGGCTCTCGTCTAAATTTAACTCGTTTAGCCAAACATCAATCTCGATGAACAATGTACGGACACCTCCGAACTCCAGCTCGCTCGTTACATAACGTGTCTATTTTGCGAAAAACACATATCGACCACTACTGCTCGTCTAATTTACGAATTAAATTCACCATCGAAATCGATAGAAATATTCTCGTCGGTGATAACGATTTTAGACGTAGCTTTTGAGGACATATCGGCATTCAAAGGCTTAACCGATTGTTTTAATTTACCAAATTGATTTAATTCAATTATCGAAAAAATTATTTAGTTGGGTAATTGATGACACTAATTACTAACTGTAAGAGTCTTAATTTTATTGTTGGATACATTAATGGAGGTACACAATGTTTGCATGTCGTACGCAAGGCCATGTACAATTTTATCTGGAAAGAATAATTAATTGGCTGGTAACTGCATAGTTTCTGATCTTTATTGAGATATGCAATGAAGACATCCTCGCGCATAAATACTATCTACATAGGCACACAAATATGGCTGCTTTCGAAGCAATAACTTTGGACACGATATGACACAACTCACGTTACGAAAATAGGAAAGAGAAACTTTTATTACAGATTAACTCACACGATACACACGGTGCACAAGAGGTGAGCATATAAATAGAGATTATTCTAAGATAATATTTCGTTCTATAAATTCCCGTACTGATATAAAAGTTGCGGCGTACATTTTATATGACTTTTACGAAACTCCGCTCCGTAAGAAGTTGACAGTGATTCTTTCTTGGCACGGGCAAAACACGTTCTTTTATTCGCTATGCTATCCTTAAATTCTTGGCACGGAGCGCCGCTATACATTTAAAACGCCATAACTTCAAAAATAAATAGTTCTGAGGCATATCTACGAGTACGTATACATATGATTCGTAAACTATGATGATTAATGTTGCGTAATTAAACATATACGTCTAATTAAAATAATTATACATGTCAAAACTAATTTATATATACGTAATTTTTCTTACAAGAAAGAAATAGAAAGAGAGATTCAACATGCGTACAATTCATATTTCGCAATTTATAAAGCAATATATATTTTAATCATGTATTTTACATTTGTATATTTAATACATCTTTGTATGCATATTTTAAAACATCTATTGTACATACATCTTAGTTTTGATTTCTTGGTCATGTTGCTAACGCTATGTTGAGTTGCCATGGCTTAATAAGGAAGACTTAAAATGTTAAAGCAGACTACGTGAATAGAATTTTGATTTTTTTTAAATTCTGTACAATATACATATAATACGAGGTAGTACGTGGCTTTGTCTGTACAAAATAGAATCTTCAACAAACAGCTGAAAAGTTTGCCATTCGATTCTGAGGTTAAAACGTTTTCTGTATTATTGCAGTTATAAAAACCAATAATAATTATTTATCCTAATACATGAATCGCTGCTTGATCATCGTAGACTTTAGTGATATGACAATTCACTCGTATCGCGTATTAACGAGCTTAAGCCAAGGAGAATCCCAGCACGTCCTCCAACGAGTAGTCGAACAGCCTCAAATCTAATCTGTACAGATTTGCGAGCTTGCGAAGCTGTTTGTAACTCAGGGTGGAGTAATATCTATCCAGTTTCCTCGACGTCGGCTCGGCGCTCGGTGGTCTCGCTGGAAAACTGCGTAATTATATTTAATGAGGAGTTTCGCGAATGTATCTAGATATCTATATTGAAATTATTATCTCATTACTGTTATCGTAATTGCGTGTACTCACTTGACGGATGTGACGCCTATCCGTTCGAGAACCTCCGTGGCATCCTCGACCAAGCTCTCGTACTTGCTAACGAGATTGTAATTAACTATGCACGGCTGGCAGAGCTCGTATATTGGTCTCCAATGTTCATTCCGAGTGCCATTCTCGGTATCGTCGGTGACGAAATCGGCAAACTCGCGAAACGTAACGTCGTCGCCGTTCCTCAAAGACTCCTCGGTCGCGTTCGGTCTGTATTTCTGCAGTAAAAAAAAGTCGCTACTTGTGACATGATGTCTTCGACATTACGCTATTCATCTCTATTTGCATACGGAACCTGCCATTAACGGTTAATGCGATAAAAGTGGGACAACTTGTGGCAGAATTAATCATAATCGCATTCCGAGAAGTGCGCACTTGTACGGTACTTTTAAATTTGACGCAATTACTGGGGAAAAACAAGAATTTAAATCGATGCCCGGGCGAGCAAGTCTTTTTTCTTTATACGCATGGACATGTGGTTCGGCAGTCTGACTAAAATAATTCGATATAGAGACGAAGAAATTTCATCGAGACAGTCGTTTATTGATTCTGTCTGCTTTGCTCTACGCCATCATCATCTGAGATGAGATCATAGCGCGAAACTGATCCGTAAATACGTTGCATGAATAATATACAGTCGAAGTCGAGATTAAAGAACTGTAACGACAAACGGTACAGAAATTGTACTATATTTAAGAAGAATATTTACTCGTTCTTTACCTTGACGATTTTCTTGCCGAAGCGGCTCTGGAAATATTTCGCACTTTTCTCATGCTTGGTCTCCAATTTATTCCGATAGGCCGACAGAAGCCTTTCCAGAGGATGTCGCACGACAATTAGCTTGTCGTACGTCGCCAATTTCTTCTCTATCTCGGGCAGGGTGTAATTGCTCAATCGCTGAAAAGTACCGGGGGAATGTGCCTGATCGGCCGGTATTTCCAAAGGATTATTACCGGGCCACTTTCCGGTCGCGATCATTAATACGCGTTTCCAATTTGTGCAAGCCACCTGAAAGATGAAATTCGCTTTGAAACGCGCTACGCAAAAATTTAGTATTTTTTACACGCTATAGATACGGTAACCATCCGTCCTATATTACAAAGGACAATCCTTTATTTTAAGTCTGTCCTTTAGATTTATTTTTTTTCGAAAACTCACTTTTGTTCTTTATTTCTGAAAAGTCCTATATTTCAGTTTTTATCATTTTTGTAAACTGAAAAAAAAATTCTGGTTAAAACAGACGTATCAAAAAATTTTGTAGGATTGATCAAATATTCTGGTTATTATAATAGAAATTCTGGTTCCTATCCTAGATAGGAAAGCATGCAGAAAAATTTTAGCCTCATTTTAATTTTAAAATATAATGTCTATTATATAT
>VBVR01001595.1:0-28776 GCA_011638315.1 Tetramorium parvispinum | reverse complement strand
CTCTCTCTCTCTCCCCCCCCGTAATATATCGATAACCGTACACCGTGCACGCATCTCTTCGCCGATGAGGCGAGCTCCTCCGACCCTTTCCCGCTTGCTCTCTTTATCTCTCTCTCTCGTCCGTCATATCGAAGAGAATCGCGCTCGTTCTCTCCCGTATGCGGCTGTATCTTTTTTCCAGCGGCTTTTACTCCGGCTCTCTTGCTCTCTCGCTGCTATCCGGCCTCAACACCTTTGTGTACGACATTCCTTGCTTCTTCTTTCTTCTCACTCTCACACCGTATCTCTCCCCCCGTTTCACCATTTTCTCACCATCTCTCTTTCTCTTGCATTCTCTCTCTTTCACCGATTCCGCCGACTTCTTCTGATTCTCGTTATCTTCGTAGAAAAAAGGACGTATCTTTTCCCTTTTTCGCTTGCCATTATTACTTTGCGGTTCACGATCTATACCTGAGGAAAGAGATAAAGAGAAAGAAAAGAAGAGAGAAATAAGAGGGAGAGTATATAGCGCACCCATCCCCCCTCCTCCCTTCCCTCTCTTTCTCTCTCGGAAGTCTCTATGCTTTTGCAAATGCTCGCCGATTGTGGGAAGCTGCGCATTGCCTCCGTATGTGCATGCGACGTCGCCTTCGACGTTGATTAATCGGGTAATTAATTGATGGGGAGCTCCTGAGAAGCCGCTGCTTCTCAGGAGAAGGCGCAGATAAAAAGGAGAACTCTCCGAACTGGTTCCTCATTCTGTCGAGAATGTCGCGCGTACGAAACTTAATGAGATGATTCATTATTTCGCATTTATGGCAAGTCCGCAGTTTTTCAAAACGCGATGATACAAAACTTCTACAAAGCAATGATTTTAGCATTTAGTATTTTAACCGGAATCGTATTGTCAATGTAAAAGAATACAGCGCAGATATGCGTAACTATTCTTTGACTGTGTCCGTACATGTAGATTCGGAATAATATTCTCGGCGTAATATTCTCGAAACAGCATGTCAATAACATGTCACAGTAATAGGATCGAGTCTCGGATAGAACTAGAACCTTTGCAGTCTAAAGAAAGTAGCGTCGATTGGACATAGGAGTAACCTAACGAGTCATTTAAACTAGTTTAGAAAGGAATAGAAATGAATGACTATTTTTCTTTAAAATCCACGTCTCTTGCTTGTACGTACGACGATATTAAGTATAATTGACGCAGCATTCGCTTGCGTGGACAAGAAACGATAGAATAAACTCTGTGACAGACTTGAGGGACATAGTATTTTTCATTCTCAGTATTATATTGAATCGCAATAGATGTATGTGCACAAGATGCAAGACACAAGATCCTTTGCTCGCAAGAAAATCTAATTGCACTAAGGCTAATCTCACGGACTAATATTTCATTCGTTGCGCGAGGAATCTGCTGGACATATCGATTGTCTATTGAACGGAGAATTTCTAGAGAGTCCTCAAGAGAATTTTCTTGCTGCATGAAAAATGTCCTGTCCGATAACTAATCTCGTCAAACGTGACAAATGAAATATTAATCTTACAACTGTGCATCGCTGTACAGCTGTGTCTAACTAAAGGGAATTAGCTGTTCTAGCATGTAAACGCGATGTTTAATTTTCAGGGACTCCGAAACACAATCCTAATGCACCTTTTTGTCTTAGCCAACTGTCTTCTAATCGCTTCTAATCCTTGCACCTCTCACACGTGCCCTATGAAACACATTTCTTTAGCCTTACGAAGATTATGATATTTGTTGAATAAACAATTGTCTGTGCATGTAAACTCTTCCGGTATACCGACCTCGTAATTTTTGCAGTTACGGAGACAGCAAAACATACAAAAATAGATTAGATATAAAATAGTTGCACGGGAGTTTCTTGACTTGAAATAAAATGCAGTCGCGTAAAACAGTGTCAAAGACACGGTACAATCTTGATGTAGTACGACTCTTCATCTTGCTTCAAGCAAATGTCGAATTTGTTTAAATTTCAAATTTCTTTTTATCATCTTTTTATTTAATGGAAAGATTAAAGTATTAAAAAGAGAAAGAGAGGCGAACGGCCGCTACGCGATCGGCGTGCATGCGCGGCGTTAATAACGAAAAAGAAAGCGAGGAGGGAAATCGCCACTGTCGGAAACCCGTCCGCGGAGAGAGATCTGCTCTTACGTTCGACTCTTACACACAAGACGTCCTGCTCTTACGATACGGTTCGCACGGATGCATTAGCAGGTGCGACGTCCACGCGAATGTTCAATAACCGGCGGCGGATCGATTCGCGTCAGAGGGATCTCGCTGCCGCGTCGCATCGGCACGGCGCGGCGAGACGCGGTGCGAGGAGGCAATTTAGCAGGCGCAATGACACGCGTCCGGTTTTGTTGTTGTCACTGCCGAGCGGTGCGTACATAAGCGCGTGTACGCGGATCCGCGAAGATCGCGCGGGCGAGGACGAGGGGGAGGGGGTGTAGAAGAGGGGACCAGAGAGTGCGGAAAAAGCCGGGGAGAACGAGGAGCGGAGAGCGCAGCGAGTCGTCGTCGTTGCGAGAGAAGAAATCCCGTGAGCGAAGCCGAAGGACGAGAAGCGGAGAAGCGGAACGACGACGAAACCCGTTCTCATTATTATATTCATATTCAGGCACGATGGGGCGAACCCTCCCCCTCGTTTCGCGTCCTGCGCCATCGTCCCGCCCGCCGCGGTTCCTCTCTCGCTTCCTCACGGCTTCTCCTGGAGAGCGTCTCTCCCTCACGCAGCCGCGCGTAGAGAGACGGTATAGATATAGCGGTATAAAAATCTCTATAAAAAGTTGAAAAGTGCCGCCGCCGGAGTTGAGGGGCGACAATGGATGAAATATGCCGCTCCGTTCGACCCTACTGGAAGTCTTAAGGTGCCGGACACCTCCTTACACCTGCGCGCGCGCGCGAGAGAGAGAGAGAGACCTCGGCGTGTTATAGCGCCTTATTATAAACCGAGCCGGCGGCCTCAGCATCTCGCCACGGATGGGACGCCTATCCACGAAATCGATGCGGCCTTCTACCTTGAATTATTCTCGCTGCTGCGCGAGACTGCGAGGCGGTCGTGGCGATTCCGTGAAATTCGGAGTTCTCTCGCGTCTCTCCACCTTCCTCGAACAACTCTGTCTAGCCCATCTTTTTTTTCTCTCTCTCTCTCTCTCTCTCCTCGCATGAATAGACGCTTCTTTATGTCCCCGTATGATATAGGGTAAATAGGTAGATGAGGATTCCTACGCTTGGACGTCAGAGAATGATAACGACTGATTTTCGATTAGATTACTGCATGAAATAATTGATGAACGTGCAGATGTGAGTTTCGATGATTATGTAGATGGATGAACGCGTGATTATTTAAGCAGAAACATCGAGTTTATTTCCCCTGTCACGCAACGATATAATTTTCCCGAGTGTCGTGAATAGCGGACTCCGTGCATCGCCACGGTCTTTTCACTATTTTGATACACGGTGATTCTTTCCAAATATACCGAATAAATCGTCCAAGAATCCATTCTTGAGGTCACGGTGATCTTTTGAATTTTATAACGTGAATTTTATAATCAGCCGAAAGATTTATGTGTATCTCGTGAGAGAGCGGTGATTAGACGTAATAGCATCTATTTATTAAGACATGATCTCACGTATAATTTAGAGCCTGAAATTTACATAGAAATTCACATTAAAGTTTGCATTTTACGTTTCGTAATCACGCAACGTCGCTAATTTTATCGATTTATCAGATCGATATTTTATCGATGTGATAAGTTTATCGGCGCGTAGCAAAATGTGCAACAGTAAAACACGGCTACTGGAGTATAATAGTATCTGTAGTGCGCTGTGGAAAGTAATATTGTGATTCGCGCGAATCATGGCGAGCGCAGACCGCAGGTTAGATCAAAGCAGCTTAATAAAGCTCCGCCGCTTGCGATATTTCACGAAACGTACAACGGCTGTCGCGCCATAGCAGTCGTTAATAATGATTTGTGCTCATCGTGTCCCCCAATCCGCAGAAACATCGGTAGTCCCACTTTCGATTTGTCCAGAAATAGAATGATCATTTTTTCTTTTTCTCTTTCTCTTTTTTCAGTACGATCCTTCTATTCAGGCATCTATGGAAACGCCATAGATATTAGCCATCATCGCTGTTCAGATTAGCGTAAATGACTTTCAAATGAGTCCGATATCTTTCTTACATTCGCAAAGTGCATTTCACTCAAAAGCATTCTAATAATTTTTAAACTCAATAATTGATTGACCTCGGATTATAGAATCACACAATCTCTGTATATCATTATTAGAATACTAGTTCTTAACACTATATTTAAAGGAAAAATTAACTGTATAAGAAAATATCGAAAACATCTCGATGGGATTGTTATGACAACTTAAAAGATTTCACATTTGTGATGTTATACTAAATTTGTAATACATATTAGTATATTTAGAGTAAATATTCCATTCTTTCCTTTATCTAAAGTGTTTTCTTTTAGTAACATCAAATTATTAAAGACTTAGTGTTTAGTATTTGCGAAAAACCATCATTCTTTTCGGACGTAAATCAACGAGCAAAAACTTTATTATTCGAGAAAACTGAAAACTGTACTCTAAATCAAAGTAGTTCAACAAAAGGGCTTACAATTCACAATCTTGACGATTCTTTGTTGGACAGTTTTATTTGAACTGTCAACACTATTTCGGAGAGAATTGATGATGCTAGAGAAAAAGAAAAAGAAAAAAAAGGTCATGCTATGAAATATAGAAAACTGCTAGTTATTGAAAGATTATTACCGAAAAATTCCAGATGAAATAATTGATTTTAACCCCAGTAAAGTATTATTATTCTACCCAGGGGACCTTTGTTTGCGATTGCAAAAAGGATGTGCTGTGTAGCGTACCTAGACTTGTAAATAGAAATTGTAGCCTGAGCAGCGTGCCAAAAATAATCTTAGTTTCGTCTTGCCTGTAGCTCATCAGTTCACAACTATTTACACGCCTATCGACCGAATTCAGGTGTTCATTTCTCGAAACAGGTTTAGGCGAGGATTTTAAGTGAAGGAGTCGACTGGCTTGAAAAATTTTGCACGCTTTTCTTGTACCAACAGTGATTTCTAATCAACATTCATTGACACGTGGATATACTTATATAGTCGCACATTTCAAATTTCAAAGTTTACACTAAATTATTATACTATTAATGTAATTTAACATATATACTAGATACTCTAAATAGTCAATAGTTTACTGAAATTAATATTCTATCAACTTTTGTTAACTCATAACCGAACTCCGACCGGAGTCTCATTGTCAATTCCCGAGTTATACTGCGTAACATTATATTTAATGCCAAATTAAGCTACATTTTTTTGCAACGGAAAGGCATTAAAATATTCTGAATAATAACCAGACGTTCAACATTTTCGCTTCAATGCAATACGCGACAAAAAGTCCGATTAACCATGAGCCGTAATAATGATTGCAGTCAATAATAATATTTTATGAATCGGTACGCTTTTATCGCCAAGTAAATTATTACGATTGCAGGAGGCGAGCATATTTTACGGGCGCGAGCGTGCTTCATAAGGCTCCGCTGGAAATGTCGAACGGGAGTAACCGAGTGCTGAATAAGTAAACGCAGGTTTCGTGCGAAGCTTGCTTTTCCTAAGCATCGCTGGGGCGTTGTAAAACTTGGCTTTTTTTTCTTGGCAAGCAGTTACGTCACAGGAACAGAACAAACGCGAGTGATCTCGGCGTTTTCTGGGCGTGTACGACGGGGACGCGTCGTCGCTTGTAAATCACGGGACGTGGACGTATACCAATCGGCGCGGGACTTAATTTACGGCCGCATTACAAGCCAACCAAGCGCTGAAATGGCGCTTCGCCATTCATTGTCAATTCTGCTACGCGAAGCTCGAGCTTAAATTGCGTAAGATTTATACCTCGCCTCCTCCTCCTCCTCCCCTCACTGGCGTTAATCGTTGCGTTCCATCGGGGTCACTGTCGAATTTTCGAAAAAATTTGACAGATCCTACTTCATATTCCGAGACAGACGGGCGTTTCGGGAATCGCTAACTGATAGTAAACACGAATGCGCACTTTGTTCAATGAACATTTGTTACGGCCGATTACAATGGCGCGACGTACCTCGGAAATCTTATGACAGATGTTATAAATCAGCCGAGAATTTTCGTAAACTTTATTGGTACGCGTTTATTTTATGTATGATTTTATTTTATAATTATATTTAAAGAATACGGAGTAATTGTTTTTTTTTTTACAATTTTCAATCATTATTTTTCCTAGATTTATAAGAGAAATTTAGTTCTCATTTTTGATGACAGTATTGATAAATGTTATATCCTTTTCACTTACATTATTCACAAAATGATTGCTCCTTTAGCTACATTCGTCCGCCTTTCAGCTTCTTCTACTTTCTGTCGCTCGAAATTTAAATGTTTTTCTTCTCCGCTTTAGTGCATTATTAATACACATAAATGTTCATCGTACACATCTTATCTCGAGCACTTAAGAGGACCGGAGATTCCAGAATATTAAAAGTACGTATCTCTCTCTGCTTCTATCTACCATAAAACGTGTGGATTTCGATTCGTGCATTAACGTGTGAACTCGACGATACCGAAGAGCTTCCTCGGAATTTCGTCTCGAAGAAGGTGCTCCGAAGCGACGGCGACGGCAAGGCACGGACTGGCAGAACCGACGCTGACTCACTCGAGAGAACGCAGCTGATGCGAAGCCAGCCCGGAACGATGAGATCGGGCCTGACCCCGTGTCCTAGCCGTTACCGTTTCTGAGTGACGTCTTCATGTCTGGCTCTGCGGGGCATTCCTCGTTCTCATTGTGCGTTTGTCCGTCAGCTCGTTCGGGCCTACGGGTCCGGGACCACGAGACGTACACAACCGCCAAACCCCCCGTCGTCGTCCACTTCTCGCCGTGAAAACTGCGCGGCACCTACGGAGATGACTCGTGAAAAAAAGGGCACCACGAGTCACCACGGGCCGACGATGACGCTCTGGTGCCGGGAACCTTGCGGGAACCGACGCACGGGTGCGACGCGAGAGTCGAGTGAAAGTGAAGCGGAGGCGACGATGTCCGTTGTCGCGATGTTGAAAGACGTAACAATTGAAATCGCGATTGCCTTCTCATTATTTTCAGCTCCGAATTCAATATTAAATTACCACGTCATTAGCTATATTAGCCAAATACGTTAATTGTTTGTTTATTGGATAAATTATCTCTGGACGACAACTTATTAAAAAAAAGTATTCACGTTTTTGACATAATAACCGATAGGTCCCCAAATCCCGTGTATACTAGTTGAGTTTATTAAATTCACAACTGTTACTGAGTTTTTTACATAATGAAATATCTAGCATCTTTTCTAATTATATTTTAGACGTCACATACATTTTATAAATTTTAATGCTATCAATTGAAATATCAAATACGCCTAATGATATTTTACGCTAATGTGCCTAAAAAGCATCATCCTCTGCTAAAAATAATTCTCTAAAAAGTTTAAGTAATAATTAAAATGTCCTGCATATGTATCTTTATGATATTTACAGTTACACAAACATACATATATTCTTAGCAAATGAAGTTGGTTAAAACAGAAACGACACGATGCTTTACGAATCACGCTATAAATATCTAAAGAAACAGGTTGATCAATTGAATCTCTCGCAAATCGACTGTAACTGTGATTAGCCTAATAATTGAGGTAGTAATTATAACCCATTAAACATCGTCTAATATATTAAAGCCTATCAGTTTCTAATTGAAATTTATCGTTCCGTTTAATTTCAATAAAAATAAATTTTATTAGCAACATCATAAATCTCAACATTAAAAGATTTAATGCGAGCAAACATTTTTCTCGCAAATATATCACTCGGCAATTAAGATTACATACAACCTAACTCAACAAAAAAAAAACCCCATTTAATCCACTAAAGGTTACTTATTAAAATATTTAAATGAGAATAAATTGTCGGGTACATTCATTCGGAGCATCGCGAGCGAGTTTTTTCGAAGCTCATTTAGTAACTATTATTCTCGTGAAAAGAACGATAATATTATTCGCGTAGAAGGCTGGCGAATGTTGAGGAAATCTGAGAGAGTCTTTCGCCTAGGCAGTTCTCACCGCGAGAAGAGCGCGAATGTACTTCGCTAACGAGCGGCGATTTCGGTGCCGGAACCTCGAGGCGATAGGTAACTAAACTCGTATTACCGATTCTGCCGCGGCTAGGACGGCCGGTCGGCCAAAGAAATCGGTACAAAGATTGATGCTCGCGCGGCGCGTTTCACTCTCGCGCGGCCGGTAGCGGTCTTTATCGAGAGGACGTCGTATAAACGCGGCGTACTTTTCGTGACGATTAGCGGGGATGACGTGGCGTTACGCCGACAAAAGCGCGAACGATGGTTTACCGCTGCTCGCCGGGGTGTACGAGCCGGCGGAGAGAAAAGACGGCGGCGATCCTGAATAGAGCCGATAAGGAGGTGGCTGGCAAAGCAAGGTGAGACGCCGACGAGAGGTTGTACCTCGTTAATTGGCGACAATTAACAGGACGAGCATGCGACTGGCTACCGGAGCCACTCACGCGCGTGATACGCGCGAAAAGGCGCCGGTCTTTATATTCGCGCCGGGGCTCTTACGCAAGAAGCCGCTCTCCGCTCGCCGCTTTCTTTCGGCACGGCCGATTTCCGCGACTTCATTTATCAGAGGCCCCGCGCGCCTCCTCGATCGTCCCGAGGATTCATAAGCGCGACGCGGAAAGGAAGACTCCACATCGCAGTCACGACCGTTACGCCAATTTCAGCCGCGCGAGTAACGATCGTGCAACATTCGGTACGCACACTCGGCGCTTCTCTTTCATGCGGTTTGACGAAGTCGCGATTGAGAGATTTTAAGCTCGTCTATTTATCCGTGCGCGCGCGCTCGCGGCCGTTCCGTCTGACGCTGTTGCCGAGATTATTTCATCTTCGTTATTCTAAACAGGGCAGATTTCTCTTCCTCTCTTTTATATCAATTTATACGCGTCGAAGCTATTACTATCAACGTAAATCAATAATATAAATAGTAATAGATATGTAAATATATATATATGTATATATACATTAGAATCATACACATCTTTTATTTGATCATGTCCGATTCTCGTATCGTAATTGCCGAGACTACGGGAGCTCGTTGCAATATTTTCTGATTTCCATATTTTGATTACAATGCGACGTAACACGAGAAGCCGGGAACTGTCACGAATATACGTACATTGACCTCATGGGGAAAGATTTATGGCCTCTAGATAAGTGTCAGGAATCAGGATTTTCGTCTCGCTCCAACCAAGGAGGCTCCGAGACTTCTCCGTGATTCGAACGACCGGAGGGCGTGTCGGGATAATCGTCATCGTGCTTCAGCCGAAATCTAATCCGAGAAAGGCCCACTAATTTTCACAGTTGTTTTTCCAGTTATTCTCTACCGCGGCAATAATTTCGATATCCCCATCCTCCAGACACGCCTTAATTTAAGGATGCAATTATCATGGGATGTTTAGTGTCGTCGTGTTATTGGAAACATCGTTGCAAACAGTTTACGGCAAGATAAATTAATCGAAAACATATTTAAAAAATCGGGACAATGACAAATTGAATACTTTTAGCAATTAAATTCATGGCGAGTCGTACGACAAGCAGACGATGTTTATTTCTTGAATCTACGTGTGATACTCGAAATATTTGGCCATCCAACGTTTGAGCAAAATGAGATTTGATGTAAACTAAAAGTATTGAAGTTACACAATTACTCAATATCGGTCACTGCATAGTCACTGCATTAAGGAGAAATGTTACAATTTCCGAAAGAATGCTGCGGAAATTTATTAAATCCGATATTCTGATTGTCAGTAAGAATCGATAACAGTTCTTCTCAAAATGCAAGTTTTAAACGCGTTTTTTTGTTTCACTAATATATGTTAGATTATATTTTTTGTCGTATCAAAGACAAAGATCGGAATCTTGATTCACGTATAAGAACGGATATATAAGATTCAGAAATGTACAGAAATGTTAATGAAATTGTTTATCACAACTTTCATTATTTGTATCATAGATATTTACTATTTTTTTATATTTTTTCTTCGATCATTAATTGAAAAAGAGGATACGGTCAAAGTACAATATGCGTGTTTTAAAAAGATAACAGTGTATAAAGTTAAAATTTCTCATTAAAATTTATGACTATCGACTTATTTGTGTATAACTAAACGATACAACCGCATCTTTCTTGAGACCTATACAAATCTTAAGATTTTCAGGCACAATTATATAAACACTGTTATACGAGTCACAAAGCAATTTCAATGTACATTTACGACTTATTGAAATTTATATTATTGTATCATCTCAATATCTCAATAGAATTGACGTTTTCCTGATATTTTTATCCTAAACATAAAATATAATAATAGTCACAATTAACCTCTCCCGATAACCTCCAGTCATCGCAGGGCTTTTACAAGTCTGAGGTTTAGTAAAACACATTTTTTTGTAATAAAATACAAACTTTGCCATTTGAATTTTGAAAATTAGAATAAATATTGTTTCCAAAAGATATAAATTGATTTTTTATACTATATATATTATAAATCTATTTTTATACTATATAAATAACGAAAAGGTCCTGGTTTCAAATTCCAACGGTCCCTCATCCCGCATACATCCTATTTTCAGCGGAAAGTCACAGAAAAACTCTTTTAATTTCTAGGTAGCATTAAAGATTATTATACCTAGCCGCCCATCTTATACTACTACTACTATTATATATAATTTTATGAGGGGGATATTTTATAAGCAACAATTAACAGCATTAATTATGCATTTAGTGGCCGAATCTAGACCGACCGAATTATTGCGGTATTAAGATTCTCAGATAACGTGTTCAAGTATACATTTTGCACGCATAGTGCGGAAAGTAGATTCGTCCCCCGTGTTCGTTAATTAGGCCAATGGACGCCGACGAGTGTCTTCTTGATAATAATCATTTCTGACCGTTTCATGATAATCAAGATTTTTTTATATCGATATATCTCAAGATCTCACGTGTTTTGACTCGTATTACGATTAAATTAATATTCTCACTGTAAATGGAAATCTAGCAATAACAATCATGAAGAAGGTACAAGGCGAGTAGAATTATTTCAAAATAATGTCACAACAACAACGCGTCGATAGCCAATTCACTCGTGCGGACTTTCGGGGCAGCGTAATTCCCTCGTTTCGAATCGCTCATAAAGCAGTGTAGGGAACGTGTTCGACACGAGAAGCAGACGAGGAACGAGGTGCAAAGTGACGCGTGGTAAGGAATCAGGCTCGTCGCGTGTCTCTCGTGGAGCTGCCTCGTAAATTGACAGTCACGTCGCGCTGTCCTCTCATGGTGCACAATCGCAGCGCGGCGAGAAAAAAAAAAGAGAGAGAGAGAGAGAGAGGTCCCCAGGTCAGGAAGATTTCGCAGCCCTTTCGCCACGGGGTGGCGACGCTCGGCCGCTCCGGATACCCCTCTCCCCCCCGTGTTTACATAACACAATCTCGTGCATCCACTCAATCTCTCGAGTTCCCGCTTACCTTTTCCAACGTGCTCTCGGCGTGCCGTCGCCGCTCCTCCGTGCCGACCAAAGACGATATCCTTGGGAATAGATAATGTTCCTCGAGGACGATACTCTCACGCACGTGACTCTTGGCTCTCTCGTGATGACCCTCCGCCTCTTCCTGGTTCGCGTCTCTCTTCGTACGTCTCTCTTCCTCACTCGCGAATCTTGCTCATCGCGAAAATCCCGTCGAACGGCGCGTCACACGTCAGAAACGTCAGGACTACTCACAGCGGCGTACGCGGATGATCGGCGTTTCTAGAACGCCGAGGAAGCCGCTACCAGCGGACGACTACTCACTCCGTGTCGGCGGGGACCTGCTCTTCCCTCCAGGCGGTGCGGAGAGGAAAACGAGCCGCGAGGACGCGTCGCTGTCGAGATGTGCCGGGGGCAGCTCCTCCGCTTTACTCGCCTCGCGTACTCGTCGCGCGGGAGAGCGAGCGAGCGTCACGTCCCGGGTGTTGTTTCCTCAACGCATCGGCAACGGCGTCGATCGGCGGCGATGGTGGCAGGGTGACGGTGACGACGACGACGGCGTCGCGTGCGCGCGCGCGCTTCGTGGTACCGCCGTTTGGCGGTGCTGAAAACGCGTCGTGCCCTGAATCGCACCGACCCCCTCTCAACCCACCCCGTTTCACCACGTTCCCCGCGCTGTCATCCGCGAGCCTCCGAACTGACCTGCGTCTCCCCGTGGTGGAACCCGCACGCTCCGCTCCGGGGACGGCTGCCGTGGCGCGTCTGCCTGTGTCCGTGTGATTGCCGGGAGATACTCGGTGTGCCGCGGACCAGCCGTGAAGGGAGGGAGGGTAGCGAGGGGAGCCCAAAGGAAGGGAGAGAGAGAGAGAGGCAGCTGGAGGCGAGTATACGGAGGATGGGCCCCGGGTTGACGCTCGTATGCGTGAGAATGTCGTAGGAGAGAGGGCTACACACGCGTACACGGTCGAGGCTCCCTCGCTTCTGGGACACACGCGCGCGTACGTGTGTGCTGGTCGCGGAGAGATTGTCCTGCCTTCGATACCCCTCCCTCCGTCCTCACGAACGGCCTGCCTCCATTCGTGCGGCGCGATACGTGGAGGACGGGCTTGTGTACGCGGGCTGTACGTGTACCGTTGGACGACCAGGCAGGGGGGAGGGGGCCCACCAACACCACGGCGAGGAAGACGGGGAACTCGCGGCCCGCGAGTACGCCACACACACACACCACACACACACACGGAGGTCGTCCTACCTTTCCAATGCACTCCTCGATTATCAACCACCTCCTCGAGCGAGCACCCCACCGCCAGAATACGAGTGTGCGTGGCCGGAGGGCGAGCGGAGGGTTCGCGATGGTAGTTCGGGGTGTCTTCCTTCTCCTTCTTCCTCTTTCCCTCCGCTATCGTTATAAACGAGCTCTGCCCGGATGATTCATACGCGCGCGCACGAGAGGAGAGAGAGCTACAGGACTGCGCAATCTCTTCACCCTCTCGGTTCGCCTATTCCTTCCTTCCTTTCTTCCTTCCTGGACGCATCCGCGTCCTCGTGAACGCGCAAACAATATCCTTCGTACGTGAACGAAGAACCGTGTTTGACGTACGGGGGAAAAGAAGAGCGCGAGCTCTCAATTTGCCCTTTTACTCTTTTCTCTCTTCCTGCAACGATGACTTCGATCGTTGCAAACTGTTTACGCGTAACGCAGCGCACGCGACGAGAGCGAGAAAGAATTTGGGTAGTTTGCCCTTCCGCGTTCACCATAAGAGAGAGAAAAAAAATCGATGGGGACAATGTATTTTGTTGCCATTGTTTTTTATTCGGACTCGCAAACCCTCTCCCTCTTTTTCGCCCTCGTCGTTTGCATCGAAACGAAATGTCGCGATCACGAAATCACGCGCAGTTTCAACAACGATAGCGTCGCCCACTCCGTACAATTTCTTGAAAACCGTACGAAACGTCAGCAGCGCGCTTGTCGTCCACAAGTGAGGGATGCGGCGGCTTTCTCGCGCGTCTCCTGCTCTCTAATGGAAATGCTTTGCCTCGATGAACAAGCGTGCGCGCGCGAGGGCACTTACAAACGTATACACACACATACACAGAGGAGGATGACACATCCACGAGGGTACACCCTCCGCGGTACGCGGCTCGCCGCAAAGGCGCAGAGGGGAGAAGGACGATGCACGTGCGCGCAGCATCCGTATGGACCAAAATGGCTGGCGGCACACGTGCCGATTGGCCGAGCGGTGACGGCGGAGGCGTGGAGAACGCGCGCTCGGCGGCCGTTAATCGGTCGACGATCAAAATAAAGATCTCTCGTCGGAGCGAGCGGCTGGCGAGAGAGAGCGGCGTAGCCGCGGGAGTGGGGAACCCGCGCAGGGTGCGCACGTTGCGCCCGTATGCGCTTTTGGTAGGGCGTAGATCGCGATAGGGGGGCCAAACCACGGCCGGTGGGGGCAAAGGACTTTTTTATGGATCTCACGTTGTCTCCGTCTCGCGCCTTCGTACGTACGTGTGCGTATAAGCGCGTACACCGGTGCGGCGGGCGAGTGTCACGCGAGCGCGCGTGCACGCTCGGCGATCGTCATTAAGGGAGATGCTAATTGGTGGCAAAGCGAGGTCAAGCCAAAAACCCGCGCGCCGTGTCCAGGGACTTTGCGTGTTTTTGTTCCGCTCTCTCTCTCTCTTTCTCTCTCCCCTCTACCTCCCAATGTGTATGTGTGCGCGCGCGCGCGACTGTGTTTGGCGGAAGTCCCGGAAATTCCAGATCTCGCGAACGCTTGATTTTGCGCATCCACTATTGACATCGATGGTTGAGAGGTAGAATAGTTGGAGCTCGTGGAGCGAGAGAGAGAATGCGTACGAGTTTGTCAGAGATGTTTCCAGAGATTGCGATATATTAGGGCAAATAAATCAGAAAAATGAGCAAGTGAATTATCAAATTTAATTAACTTTCTCTCTTTCACGTTAGCATTATTTTTATTTTAAGAAGTTTAATTCCAACTTCTGCATTTCCTTATTTGTATATTTCCATATATTTTAAATCATTTTCCAATATTGCGAAAAATTGCGACAAAAAATAATGTAATCTGCCCTATTTTTTTTTCAAATTTTATTCGTTTATTTTATACAATCTGCGATAAATCAAGTATTTATCCTACTTTTCAATGATTTAGGAAATGCTGATTCTGGTAAACTTTTTTCTCGCTAAACTGCTAGTTTCCATATTCTTATCAAAATGTGCATTATGAACAAGTATCTCTAAAAGATCTATTCCTCATCGTATTTGTGCGACAATGTTTGCCTTTTTCTTAATAACGCGATACACACAGGATGTATTATCGCAAAATTTTCTCCGCATAAATACGACAACGGGATGAGAAAATTTGAAAATAATTAATCCTTTTTGCAATTGTTTCGTTTGTAGCATTAAATGCGTGAACATTTAAATTTTAGATTGCCTTTTGTTAAAATAAAATTTATTTAAAATTTATCGAGCCATCATATTTTACTCTGTATTTTTCTCGAAAATTCAATTTTCTGTTGTATGAGAAGACAACCAACATTGAAAGAAACCATTTTTCTTGGCTCGTCTTCTAATAGCTGTACTCGGAAAAGTACATCATGTTTTCAAGACAATCTATGCAGGCACGTTTTACACGAGAATAAATGTGACCTTTTCTGTGCGATGCGACGGTCTGGAGCCAGGCAGTGTATATCGTAACTTTCTTTGCGAGATCTCGCTACTGAAATACATATATTCCTTCTCTTTTGCCAAATATAGCTCTATGTCGATATCGTATATATTTCCATACGATATAGAGAACAGCGACCTCGCTTTTCATCTAGTCCGATATTACGTTTTCCTCGAATCCTCAACCAACTAATTAGAAATGGTAGAAAATGAAAATGAAGTATGATGAAAAAATTCAGACGTTGAATAATATTTTTATATCGCATATGTTTTCGACCTAGTTTTTATATATACGTTCTACTTGACAAGAAAATATTTTTTAATGTAAACACTAAACTTAATTAAATGTGAAAAAGAAATACTACACGCAAAGTGTCCTACTAGGTAAATAAGAAATATTTTTAGCATGTTTGGCCATTTTCGAAACTCTCAAAGATTAAATGATTCTATCTTCCCTATTCACTATTCTGTTAAAGGCCCAATATCGCATACTTATAATATACTTATATATACTTATATATACTTGAAACAGGTTAATTTATTTTATTGTCTATTTTTTATTTTACTTCCTGGCATAATACCATTAACAAAACACATATAATACAAAGTTTTATTGCTAGATTGAACAATATTTTCTTGTTATAATTTTCTAAAAATTTCCTAAAGAAGAGGTTCCTGTCTTGCAATTAAATTTCAAAATGTACTTTAATTGAGGATTATTGATTATTAATCGAATTTTTCCGAAATAATTTGATCTAATATTCGTCGATTATAGTATTCGCCTGTCCTACTGAACGCATGAATAAAACTGAACGCATTTTATTTGAGAAGGATGGTACGATAAGATTTCCGATGTTGAATCTTCAAGATAACAAAAGGTTGACTTTTCGACAGAAATTTCCAAGCATAAACCCGAAGGATCACGTTGAAACTACCAGTTACGATCGTCCTAGTATTACATACGATATACCTTTCCCTTCACCCGTCGCGTCGGTCTCGTGGGCAGAAACGGAGGCCAATTGTTGTTTGTTTGTGTTTACTGCGGAGAGAGCACCCCGGCTGCGCCTAGAGGAGCTGCATCGACGCTATGAAAAGGGGGTAGTTGGGGATGCACGGGCATATCGTATTCTCTATTCTGTAGCGTATACAGTGCGTGCGGTTGGGGGCACGAGACGTTACCAGCCTGGAAATTGAATGTCACTCGGAAAAGAAACGTCACAATATTCCGCGTGTCGGCTGGCGGGAGCTGTTTTGTAGCTTCTCGTCTCGTTTCTCGTTTCGCTCCTCGAAAGCTATTGTGCGCGCTTCATCACACGACAGTTTTTACAACGAAAGTAGTAATAGCGATATCGAAGACGAAAAGTTTAAGAGCCTTTCAAGTAAGCAGATTGGATGTTTCAATTTTATTTTTCACACTCATGATTGCGTATATCGTAACATATCTCGCGATGAAATATAATAAGCATATCGATCTGTTAATATTTAAACGTTATATAAAATACGAATTAAGTTATTTGCCCAAATAATAATTTCAAATTAAAATAATGTTAAATAATTAATATCATTTTGTACGTTTAACAAAAACGTATTATTTTGTGATATTAGATTGTTCGACTTTTTTCCATCTTGACTTTTACATGATATCATGTAATTAATAATTATTATTTTATTATTGCAAAGAAATATTTAATACGATATACTTATTATATTTTATCACGAGATACGTTACGAAATATACGCAATCATGAGGGCGCGAAATAAAATTGAAACATCCAATTACTAGAAACTGATACATATTGAATTGACTATTTAAAAATTGAACATCCCGCGATATGCAGCAAACCTTGTCTAATAATATCGGCGACGGGGCGGATCGGCGTGCATCTCATTGACCGAGAAATCCTTTCGGCATCTGCCAAAGAGAATCGCGATTGGCGTGTCCTTCCCAAAAGAGCGTGTCCCGTATAAATCCGACGCCCGAATGTTTGACAGAATAATTTTCACGTTAGCGGGATGCATTATGCGTCTTTATGCTAGCGCCCGACCGTGCGCATTGTCGCCGAAATAAGCCGTATCCCACACGACAGCTCCCTGGTCTTTTATGCTCGTTTCGCATGTATACAGCGACTCCCCAGAAACCTTGACCGTATAGTAGCTGCGTCCCAAAGCTGGAAATTTGTCTTCGACCTATGTGCAGGCCCGCAGCGAAAGTCTGGCGGTGCGGACCAGGGGCGCACAACTCGACAATCAAAGGCTCTTTAAAGCCATAAAGATATAAAAGAGTTGTAAAATAAAAAGTCATCACAGTCATATAATGATATTTTTACAAGCTATATACAAATCGTAACTGATTCTGAAATATGGCAGTTAAACTATAAACACACACACGTACATCACTCGAGCGCGCGCGTGCACACGTCAGATAAAAATAGAATAAAAAGAACATTAAAATAAATTGTACCGAATTAAATGTAATGTAAACGTGAAATTGAATAAATTGAGATTAGGAAGATGAATTGACCACTAGTTACACCACTTGCAATGACTCTGCTTGAATCTTTGCTTAATTTTTCCAACAATCGATGCTACTTTCTATGCATTTTCTTATCTTTGTTGCGTGATTAGCTCTAGCTCTAAATTTAATTAGTTTTTGCTTTGTGTATAGGCTATTTTTTCGGATTCACTTTTTAAAAAGTTCAATTTTAATAAATATAAAAATAATAATTGGTATGAAGGATTACCGGGGGCGGAGCATAACCAAGCGCCGCTTTCGAGAGATATTTAGTGTAAGGAGAAATGGGGGGAAGGACGATGCGACAACGTCAACCACGAGGAGGCTGCACGATCGGGCCTCTCAGGTCTGTCACTCGACACCAAATCAGACAGAATCTGTCAAAAATCTGTCATCCGGCCTACAATGCGAGCCGGGTTCTCAGTTCGGGATTTTACTCACACGTTGAAATCAGACCGGATAGAAAGGGGAACGGCGAGGGGGGGGCAGAGGCGGAGGGTTCTCCGAAACTCGCGCATCGGTATGTAAGTAGATGGGTCCCTGCCGCCTATATTTGACACCTTTCAGTCCAATAAAATAAAACCGCTCCGCGGTGGAATGTGGTCGCCGCTTCGAGACAGAAGCGTCGTTTCTCCGCTGGAGACGTGGAATCTTCCCGCGGAATATCCTCGATCGGGGTTTCGTCTGCGAGTCAGCGATCGCGCTGATAAACGGCCCTCCCTTTCGTCGTCCCGAATTCGAAGCGCGAAGTCCATGTGGTGGTCTCGCGCGCGTCTCGAGAGACCGAAAAAAGGTCTTGGAAATTTGTCACGAGTCCGCTGCGCGGCTGGCACGCTCGGGCATCCGATCGATCCATCGCGGATTTTAAAGAGAGAGACTCGACGAATGACTCGACAAAAACTCCCGCGGCACATTTACATTCTCTAATCCGATAGGCATCGTTCCTCCAGATGTTTCAGATGGCTGGGACTTGTTTGTATTGAGATGCGTGGGGCAGATATATAATCTAGTCAATTTGACACCCTCATCGACGTTCTAATGGGTGCTTTCAACTCCGGACGAGCCAGTTAGATGCAGTTATCTCCCGGCAAATGCGTCCGCTTGTCTGTCGATCGCTGTCTCCTGAACAATTTATGTCATTAAGGATTTATTGATTGAAGCTTTCTACCATGAACGGGAATGAACGGGTTTACGGAAATCTCTCTCTCTCTCTCTCTCTAAACATCTTTGTATCAATATTCATATATTGAATGTTGATTTATTGGACTAGCCTATAAGTTCATTCGGTGGAAACTAGATTTCGATAGAATATTATTTTCTAACGTACTAATGTATTCAATGTATACAATATATAATATTATTACAGAGATCATAGAATTTGTAATCGAACGACTTTCCAAACGTTTAAGCGCGCTTTTATTGTGTGCGTGAATGCGTGTGTATACGTGTGTATGTTTTAATAAAGTCTTGTAAAGTCACGGAGAAGAAATAAGGGTGGGATAAGATGCACGTTTCAAGATTTCAAGATTTCTTCTTTCTCTGGATTAGTTACTAACGCTGTTGGCACCGTATGCAACGACACTTCTTTATACTTTTTTGGTGGCATAAATCTGAAAATGACGAAATATATAGATAAGAATATAGTGAAAGAAATAAGACATGTGTAAATGAATAAACAATTAAACGCGATAAAAATATTGAAAATAAACTGATTTCAACAGTTAAACTTAAATATTTGATGCAACGATGTGACACGCTCAAAATATGCTAAAATTAATCAGAACTGAAAATTTAAAAATAAAAAATGTTTTTAACATTTTAAGGCATTTAAATGAAAATTTAGACTTCGTAACGAAATACCTGGTTATGAACGGTGGAAAGTGATCTCGGTCAATGTCGCTTAAATCAGGAGCGCCGCAGATAAAGCTGACTATCGTGCCGATCACCATCACGATTAGAGCCCCCAATAACGTATAATACATGAAGGATATCCTGTATATGAAGAAAGGCTCGTCCACAGATTCGACCTGCGTCGGATTCTGAGTGGTCGTCGTTACGGATGTACGATTAAATAAACCGGGCACGCTCAGACAACCCTCCATCGTGGAGGGAAGCGGCTCGTAATAGATACGGCGATTGGCCATGTGCCATTGCGCGCCGACGATGATCCAGATCATCGTCATCATCGACACCAGTCCACCGACCACCGCTCCCTTTGTCGTCGCCCAGGGCACCAACATCCCCAATGAGAACAGACCCATCATGGTACCGGCGGTGATACCGGTCACGGTCAGAGACAGCTGGAAGATGTCGCCGAGACGGTCCACAAGGAACACCATGCCCACGCACAGGATGCCTATGAGAACTACTGTCACCTGGAGACGACATAAATTGTTCTGGAATCGCCGGGTGTCGCGGACACACTTATAATTTCAGAATTGAACTATAAGAAATATATATTCGCACGAATTGTTTCTATTCTGGTTTGTTTATAGCGAATCTCCCTCGCTTAACGATATTGCTTTCTGAAGGGTGGCGGAGAAAGGAAGGACCGAGTGACTTATTTTCCTTGCGGTTTCAGGCCACAATATATTACGCCTTTGTACCTTCATAATGTTGGCGGCTCTAGTCTCTTTGTCATTACTCTGTGGCATCCAGGGATCGATGAAATCTTCGTAAATCGTGCCGGTGACTGTGTTCAACCCGGCACTCATCGTCGAGAGACCGGCGCTCACCAGGCCGGCGAGAAAGAGGCCAGGAAGTCCCGGAACGTTCCCGGCTACGTCCAACACGTAATACGGCAATATCTTGTCACTCCTTGCTACCACCTAAAAACAAGTTAATTCTCTCTACCGGAATCTTCATGAGGGGCGATTTGTTTAATCCTGATTGCTCAACTTTTTAATCTTACTTTAATTACAGAATTTATTACATTTTTATGACACGAGTATCGTTGAAGGAGATAAAATAAAAGGAATCTCAGAAAGAAGTTTAACGATACGATAAATCTAATTAAGAAAGTTTACTTTTAAGTAAATTTGAAAGAAATTCTACCACGGCTTTAATCCCATGCATTGTTTAAGAGTTGAAAAAGATATTACAATGACATTAAAATGTTTGAAAGATTAATTTTGAAAAAATATATTGTTAACTCTAGCAGACTGTTCTTTTTCGAAATAAACAATTTCTTCTTTAAACATTTTCTTACGTTATCAAAAGTGGCGAAATTTGTGATGCTTGAATTAAATAGGATACTTTATAAACTGTCTCCAACTAAACTTATAGTAAAATTGCATGTGCACTCTTTCGGTGACTCGATTCTAGTATAAGTAGTCATCTGCTTATATTTCTTTAACTTTAGTCGAATATACTTATACTTTTGCCATCTTTTTAAAACTTCATCTGACGTATCTACAAGTCTTATTTTACACATTTAGCTCGCGGATTAAAATACGATAAAGACTAATAAACAATGAAGCCGAAACTTACGTGTGCAGATATAGGATCACATTTGTGATATCGGGCGTACATCGTGAGGCCGGTGAAAACGGAAATCAGTTTTACAAACACTAGGCCAACAGCTAGGAACCATATCGACCTGCGAAGATATATGAAACAACGCTGTTTATTCTTAGTCTTTTTATTTGGATTTTCTCCCTTCAACGGACACAATATCGTAATTTATTTAACCCCTTGGGATTAGCTTTTGTCTATTTATCACGAATGGAATGGAATATATTTTTCATTTAAAATTCTTTATATTATTCGCGGCATAGCAAAACTTTTTTGAACTTTTCGTTTAACAAATGATTGTTTTACTATTAATGTTCATTTCTAACAATGCAGATTAAATTTAATTTCGATTTAACATACTTCTATCTTTTTTTAATTCATTTCTTGAAACTAGAAAAAATTAAAAAATAAATTAAACTGAAATTAAGAATATCTGCATGGAAATTGACGTATACTGTTCAACACCTCAATGATGCGATTGTATCAAGCGATTTGATAAAGCAAATTTTGCACTTACTTCTGTGCTTCTTTAATAGTAGGTACTGCCAAAAATCTTTGCATGGAAACTTGGCTGATGCCTAACCCTGCCAGCCATGTCATTGTCATTCCCACTGTCATGCCCCAAAACGAATTTCTAGCAAAAGGGCTGGGATCCATACTATATAAAAAAGAATTGAAAAGATTAGTCAAACTATTGAATAAAATATAAACAGAATAACACGATATTAGATTCTGAGTTAATTAATTAATTGTAATAAGAGACATATCACGATATTAAAATTACATTCTGAGCACAATCATGAGAAATATTTTTAAAATTTTACTGAATTGAATAAACATGCTATTTTATTATCAATACGCTGCATCAAAAATTTACTGAAAGAGAACATGATGAAAACACGTTTGCTAAAAGAATTAACGTGCGTTAAATACAACAACTTGTGCAAGCAGCGTTGAAATACAACGTATATCTACAAAATATTTACGAAAACTTAAATATATGCGTCAGAAATAGCGCGCGTCTTTGCTTTTCCCGAGATCGGTTTACAATCGATGCATCTCGATTAAATGATTCTTGATGAAGCGATGCTCTAATCAGATACGTATAAATTCGCACAATTTTAATTAACGAACAATGTTTCCCCTCTCTCTTTCATTAATAAATTCTAATTAAATTTTAATAAGTTGTAAATAAATTGTAAAAAATACACCTGTTCTCTTACTTCCAAAATACAATTCTACCACCCTTTTCGGCGATCCTCCAGGTCTCACCGACGCCGCCTACGGCGATCGTTCCCAGTATCAAAACGGCAATGAGACTTCCGACAGTCACCGTCATCTGAACCGTGTCCGCCCATACGACAGCCTTCAGACCTCCCTATATAAGATTTTTTTTTTTCAAAGAGAGATTACTCGCACAATAAAGGTATCAGTGTCAGTTACGGCGCGACGTGTACAGAATCAAACGGGGAGTCGGTGAAACGTAAACCCGAGGGAGAGATCGTAACACAATTGCATAATGACATTACAATGCAACACGCTACGATACATATATTTTATAAATTATTATCAGTATAAATCTTATCAAGATCTATATGTCAAACCTACGCAACGTGCACAATATTATAATATTTCAATAACAATGATTGATTTTACAACGCGGTTTGTAAATCGCATAAACGACAACGCACACATACATGCCCAAGTTATCTGAGCTTGTGTATTCTATAAAAAAAAGTAATCGTCAGCAAATGTTAATGTTGTCGCATATAATGAGCCTTCAAGAAGTGTTCACTCTTCCTTATCGCCGATCTCCAGAAATATCAGAATTATCTCTCACGAAGTGATGCACGCGACCTATGCACATTTCGCACATACATTATTATCTAGCGTACTATTATCTAAACAAGCTCAAGACGAAGGCAAATAACGATCAGTTTCGTCATCGTTTTTGTGTATTTTGTTCAAGTGGCGTGGCGATGTAGTCGTTACTTTGTTGGCGCATCGTAAATAATCCAGCGACCTGCGAGACTGATAAGACGGCATGTTCAACAAATTCCTCTCTAAATAATTCGTTTATTCGATAGCCGTCGCGGTTGTATGTTTCATCTAATTAAATTGTGATATTCCTCGATAACGTCACGGCTTCAAAATGACGTGCAAGATGCAAAACACGTTCTGGCCTTCTAACTATCTAGACGTGATTCTATGATTTGTACGATCTTAGGAAATCTCTCTTTCAATATGCAGCACGTGTAAACGTTAATAAATGATCAATATTTTCCGGCGAATTTTTGAATGGCGAATTGAGGAACATATACCTTTTGTCCCAAAATGTAAACTCGCCAAAATTATGAACACTCGTTTTCTCGAAGAATTCAAGAAGCAACAATCTCTGATAAAGTCACAAATATCCATATAAAAATTCGAATATAAGAATAATTATAATTGAAATGTCTGTGCATCACTTACGATGGTCGTGTAGAAGATGCACACCATGCATATCACCGGCGCAACGTAATGCAGATTCATTCCGGTCGCTTGCGAAAAGGCCAACGCCGGTACGTAGATTATCAACGGCACGTAGATCACTTGAGCGAGGGTGTAGAGAAAGGACGCTAATTGCCGGACCGGTCTGGCGAATCTAATTTCCAGATATTCGAAAGTACTCGTCAGCTGCAGCTTGTAAAACACCGGGAGGTATACGCATATGATTATGAAACAGCTGATGAAAGATGTAAAAATGCACGCAGCGTATTGAGTTCCATACTGGTATACCTCGGAAGGGACGCCGAGTAAAGACACCCCAGATATGTGACTGAAATAAATTTTGTCTTCATTAGAAATGGACCTTTCTCTTGATATTATTAAATATTATATACGATTAAATATTATAAAGATTGCTTTAATATATTCCAAGTGTTTCAATTTGTTAAATGCTAACTTTTTATCAATTTAATATTAATTTTTCATCGACAAAGATTTTGTAGTGAGAAAATAATCAAATAATTTTGAAATAATTAGCGATTAAAAATGATAGGACCTTTTGCTAAACTTCAAGTGGTAGCTAATAAAATGTTATTTTTTAATTAATTTCAATTTAATTTTAATAGACTTAATTTAAAGGTTTTTAATTAGAAAAAAATTAAAAGTCCAACTGGAGTTCTTGATCAAGACTCTTTCAATCTTAACTCGCTTTTTCTCTTATATCTAAATATCTTTCTTTTAAATTTTAGTTTTTCTCGAAAAACATTATAAAATAAAAACAAAACATTTACGTACATTTAAACGTGCTTTTGTTTTCGCTAGAAATTTTTGTGTAATTATAATATTCGTCCTCGCTAATTCAAAATCAATTTTAAACTATATCAAAAGATCCTAACTTAAAAACATATTCAGTGACTTTAGAAGACGTTCTTATAAATTTTAATAAACGTTTTAAACATATATTAATGAGTTTAAATAAAGTTTTACACATAGCACAATTTTAAAATATCAATTTTAAACTTTAACAATTAATAGATTCAACATTAAAAACAATCTTTCAAATAAATGATTAAGAAGTTGCATTTTTTAAAACTGAGAACGCTGATGAGATGGGCGAAATGTGTCAAATCACCTGGCTATCAAGCTCATACTAATCGGAAGAAAGGACATAGTCTTGCCGCCAAGCAAGTATTCGGTGGTGTTATCCTGCTTCGTACTGAAGAAACCGAAGTAGATGCCGATTAGAACGCTGATGCCCAGCAGGCCGCCGAATAGGGTATAATCGGTCCATCCGAAAGTGAGTTCTTTCAGTTCGTGGCCCGCGAAAAACGGCTCCGTATTATTGGCTCCGACGATCATCCTGGATTCACTATCTCAAAAGATCCGCGTTAAGGGACTATTTCAGAGATATTACACGCGCAAAAGATATAGCCGGTAGATTATCTCGCATTTACAGTTCTACATAAAAAAACGTTGCAAAGATAGGATGAAGCTACGTGTTATTAATCTTCCGCTATGTAAACGCTAATTAAACTTAGTCATTAAACTGAGATAATATTTAAATTAAATATTAGGAGTATTCCCAATAGTATACTTCACATACTTTAATAATACTTAATATTACTTTTAATTATTTAACTTACAATGCTACTTTTAATTAATTATCTTAAAAAGATTCCTTAATTTATTTTTCGTTTGTTGAGATAAATTATATTATTTTTTATTCGAATAGAAATAACTTAGATCCTAAATTTGTTGGTACTGTCAATTATACGTACATATCTCGATTATTTTCTTCTTATTATACAGCGATCTAAGTTCCACATTAGGGTCTGGAGTAATGCACTACGCCGACAATAAAGCGACTGAATTTCGGAAAACTGTCGTTCACGCGTCCGCGATCTAATCATGTATATACCTAATAATAAAACAGCTTTGCTGGAATTTGGAAAAGTACCGAACGAAATCTACATACCCACTGGCAATGATGACGTGCAATGCGATGCTATATGTTAGGCTGACATTCAGCGTGGTGTCAGTCTGATTTACAGCATCACAGATAAAACTCTGTGACTCGCAAATAGACGAGAATCCTTAAATAGGCAGACACCATATTAACTGCATTTTACGCCAAAATTAATTTCATCACCGACATCGTCTGTTTGCCAAAATTTGCACGGATTTTCGGTCGTATATCCTTCGCGATAACGCAGAAACGTGTCCCATAGAACGCATATGCAATTCCTATCGAATATGAGAGACACCGAAGTAGAAATATATTTTGTTATCACGATCAGAATCGGACATTTTCCGATAGGAAATAATATTAGTTTGAGTTATAGTTAGACTCGCATTTAGATACAAATATCTCTTATCGATTAATTTTTATGAAAATGTACAGATTTAAGAAATACAAAAATAATAATTTAAAATATGTACCAGAATATGTATATATTTTATTACACATTTTTGCCTACACAAAGTGATTCTTAAAATAAATATGTCACATAAGAATCACGCTGTATATGTAATTATAATAACATTTGCCTGCTATATATGCTAAGGTACGCCATATAGCAACCATTCCGTTAATTGTTGCATCTTTTGCTGTTTCTCATTTATATTACACTCGCCTAATAATTTCTCTAAAACTTGCATTTCATCAGATTCAAAGTCTTTCATGGGATTCAAAGGTGTGATCGTCATACTTGGCAGAGTAACATCGTAATAAAGAAAAATCTAGAAAATAAAAAAATAAATGTAATAATTATTACAATCACAATACTGACTAATTCACTTATATACGAATAGGAACCTTGTTGTTAAAAGTATTGTACACGAGGCTAGGACTAGATGTTCCCGGAATTACGTTGTAATTTCCCGTGCAAAAAGCTCTAACCGGTTCCTCAAATTGAAAGCGTACACTATGCCGCTGTTGATCTAAAATGTAGGTCTGACCATCCCAGGCACAGGCGATTATCTCGTCGGAACTATCGCCTGTGACGTCCAATCGACACAGAGCGAATATCTGATGATCTACTTGCATAGCCCTGTAAAAACAGAATACGATTTATTAAACATACAGACAAACATATCTAAAACATTGCTCTGCGTGATTACTTACCATAAAATGATCTCATCTTGTACTAACATAATAGTGCCGTCAAGCGTTGCCAAGGCATAAGGTTTTCCCTTCGGAGTATTTTCAATGATAACTTCATTGTTTGAATCCGTATCTTGCTTTATAATTTCTCCCTGTTGATTTCCTTCTGTTGATTCCGATTTATTGATATCGCTGCTGTTATTATTACTATTATTTTCACTATTATTATTATTGTGGGAAAAGTTTGTAAATGATGGTAACAATGTATCTTTCATAATTTTGTTGTCATATTCTCCGACAATAAAATTGCCACCGATAAAGTTGCTATCCATTTCATTAGTGCTTGAAGACTCGACAGGACTATAAAATCTAACCGGTCCTTGATTTTCTGCTGTAAAATCTCTACTATACTCGCCGGCCATATCCAGACTATTTTTTCGAAACGCCGGTTGCGAGTAGTTTCTTTTGAACTCGAGCGATGCAGGTTTAAAGATTTTCATGTCCAGTTGGCTGTCGTCTGTGAAACCTTGCTTCGGTAACTTATTTTTAGGCATGTAACTAGACATTTTAGGTTCAATCGTCGAAATAAACGGCGTTAATCCCGGCTCTAAATCACCGATAATCTCCGTTGAAATATTTTGATTGCGCATCCTAGCTATCCCTAATGTCTGATAATCTACAGCCTCGCAGGAACTATTCTTTGATTGACAATCTTCAGGATTGCACTTGATCCGCATGAACGTGCCACCAGGTTGTGCAACCAGTAGAGTTGGCGTACCATCACCAGTATGCTATATAAAAATTTGTATTGCATCAACATCAAGCTTACTTGTATAGCTATTATACATAATTATTATACATTTTTATAAAACATACAATGAAATCTATATGTTTCAGTTTGACATACTTGCAACGTAACCGTGCCTATCTGATTAGTGCATTCCCATTTATTTAGGCCAACTAATTTTCCTGTTTCTAAGTCTGCGTTACTCGACCATCTGTAAGATCTCACAACGCGATCTGTCAGACCAAGTATCATCTCGTTAGCACCATCTTTGTCGACATCAGCTATCAGCACTATCTTTGTATTGGTTGGGATTCTTTGTACGTGCACACATTCCATTTTCCCAGAGAGTTCATTTACTTCGTTAGTATTGTCAGCATGTTCTGTGCTTTGGGAATTTCCTATATCTGCACAAACATATTTTATGAGAGTTATCTAAATCTTTTATTTCACAAAGTGTATCCTTCTACAACTCGGACTTACCAGTACTTGCTTTTAAGTTGTCTTGCTCGTTTGTATCTTTACCAATATGTTGGCTCGCAAGCATGTTGGGATTGTTAGGATTGACAGATCTGGGACTGTAGAATATATGCGTCCATCCATCGCCACAGATGACCACAAGCGCATTGCGTCCATAATTAAAAATATCTCCAATCGCTACACTAGTTATAAGACCGAGGCCAGTGATCTTCTGCCATAATTCTGATCCCTGTTATACAAGAACAAATATTATCCATACTTTATTCTTTGAAAGATTATAATTTTTAATAATCACTAACATATTTACCTTGAAGATATAAAGTTCTCCTTCGGCAGTGCCAACAACTAATTCGTTATCACCGTCGTTATCAACGTCTCCTACAGTTAAGCCATGCCTGTGCACAGTAATTTTTATTGTAAACCATTCATTGAGCTAAAATGACAACAATTGAACTTACCTGCATACAGTACCGGGCAATTCCCATTGCAGTCTCTTTACAAAGCTAACAGCCCTCATGATTAGGTTGTACAGGGTGTAACTGTTGCCATCGACTTGGCGGCCAGACTATGTG
>VBVR01001594.1:0-28809 GCA_011638315.1 Tetramorium parvispinum | reverse complement strand
CCGAGTGACGTTCCCGTTATAAATGCCTTGGATTATTGTAAAAATGCGCCGTGCAGGAAAATCGTAGGCGGACTCAGCCGTCGAAGTTACAAGTATAAGCACAGATTCTCGTTTATATCCGTATGTCCTATTTTTCGAGAAGCATCTCTGCATTATTTCCCTCATGATGAATTAGAAAAAGAGTATATTGAAAAAAGAAAAAATTCTTTATGACGCTATGACATAGATAAAAATAGATGCACTGAGAGAAAAATTACTTTTGGCCTCAATCACAATTTTATAATGTTTCTAACGATAATTATGGTTACCGTAGTGATGCATATAGTTAAATTAATCATATTTCGTGTTAGAAATATTATAAAAAGCCAAAAGTAACTATATCTTTCTCTCACAAGAGTGTGTATTTCGGAAGTGAATCAGCATGATTCACTTAAATGTACTATTATTTAGAATCTTTAAACATCTTTTATTTTTTTAGAAAAGTTTTATTATGCTTATATTTAATTACGATAAAAAGATAATTTTTTTTTTGTAAAAGGTATATAAAAGAAGTCTTAAACCTGGAAGGTGGAAAACATTAGTATTCTAATGGTGTGTCGCGTGACAAAAGCGTGAGGTTTCACGTACGACACCCTGTATTATTGTAGCACGTATTCTATACTCACCCTCCTCATGCTTATGCAGTTAGTCACTCTGTTCTCAACCCTCGATTTTTTCGTCCCTCCCTCGCCGTCTACAGAGCGATCCGAAAGCGCTTGCTCCGCTGTGTCCTTTTTTTGCGAAGCGAAACCACGTCGGCCAGGCGGAAATTTGACAGTGATTGTGACGCGATTGAAAACGAATTGAGCCGACGAACTTTTCCTCTTCTCCATCCCAAAAACGGAAAAAAAAAGAGAGCGTTTTGAGCTGGATTTAAAGCGCAATGGCCGGAGCTGATTCGAAATCGCCGCGGGATTTATTGGGCAGATTCTATCGATTTTTCTTTAATCCAATTGTTTGAAAATTAATCGCTCCTCAAAATGCAACGGGTATCTCGAAAGCTTCCCAATATAGCCAGCTAGTATGATGAAATCGCGAGCGACCGTGAATTTATAGTCCTCGAAGCTCTTCGGAACATTAGCTCTCTTGTGTTAAACCATCCCGCCTCATGTAAGGTATTATTTCCTTAATCCTCACTCTGCGTTTTCGCCTCTCGTCGACTATTGCGTGTGTATACGTATTTATATACGCGTCAACCGGGGATATCGCGAAGGAGGTTAAACGAGTCTTAGGGAAATTTCAGGAAAGAGCCCGATTTCCACCCCACGATCGCTCCTCTTCCCGCAACGTGAAGGCTCACCCTCCACGGTGCACTTAGTCATCCTCCCCTAACCTCGTTTTCCGCCCCTGTTGATGGTACGAGATGGTACAGGACGGTCCAAAGGGGACTGGTCGCCTCTCCGGCCAAGGCAATACACAAGAAAATACGATATCCGGGATTTTCGGTCCTGCAGCCATTTCCTTTCCTTTTTAACGTTCCTCCGCGTCGTTCCATCTCGCGATATAACGTTCAGACTCACTGTATTTCTCTCGCAGGACAACAGCCCTCCGGATTACAAGGGGATTTTCTTTTATTTCTTTAAAACGGCGATCTCTTTTTACACGTTACGTACAACGTTAATTCCGCGCTTGGATTCGTACATAAAGATAGTTATTTCAATTATTCAAGAATTACGATGCGGCTGCGTTACACCAACGAGAACGAGGTCATAAATTAATGGGAAAACCGCGGTTGATGTAATCAGCGTATTCTAGTTGGTTATCAGGTCCGTTATTTAACTTAACTGTATGAGTCAATTAGTCGTTTTCCATTTTCCACGTTAACTAGTTAATTTATTATCAGTTATGAACACCGATCGTTACATTGTAACACAGAGAACACATCCTTAGATCTGATACATTACAATGTAATATAAATGCATGGAATAATAATGTCCCTACTATTTTCCCTCTTTTCTTTCTCAGAATATGTAAAATATTAGATAAATATTAGATAAAACATTCGCATACGGAAAGAAACATTTAATAATTCATTGCAAAATATGAAAAATAAAATTAAAGGAGTAATATAGAAAGAAGGCAACGTATAATTTTTAATAGAATAAAGCTAAATAATTTTTCGTCGTTTGCGCTTTCTGAGATTACAGGGTATTACACAGAAACCATTGTGTGTATAATTCAGAAATTACACATGAACTGGCATTTACTACATTATTAAGTCATTTTTAGCGCGTGCAGGTGTTCGAAGACTCGACGGACGAGGGTCCGGGATAGTTTTTCAGAAGTCTCTCGTGAAGAACCCACATGGCTTGCCCACTGAACTCGGCATTGCCCCGTGGGCGGCAGGTGGTGCCCATGTTGGAGCTTCACCTGGACCTTCGAAGATTTAGGGCCTCTTTCGACTTCATAAATAACTATTTCCCCCTTGGCCGTCGCGGAAGCACGAATTTTTCCTTCTCCACCAATTTTCTTCTCTTCCTACGAGAATTCTGGCTGTTGTATCGATATTAATCGATTTGCCATTGTGACCCCGAATTTATCGGGGTCATTAATCTCGAAAGGAAAGAGAGAGAAAGGGCACCCAATGAAAATTAACGACACGTGAAGCCACTTTGAGCTTATAGCAGAAATCTTTCCTACTTCAATCGCTTTTTTTACGGCCACGCTTTCTTTCACCTATTCTCGTATTATTTTACATTTCGATGGAGAGCATCATTATCGAATTTATAATTACACGTTATTTACAACTTGATTTTCGCGTGAATATATTTGCTTTTTTTGCGAAATTCACGACCTTTGATTTAATGTCCGCGTTTATAATAGCTAGTAATAGCTTTGCAGTAATTTACAGTCCTTTAAACGTCGCTGAAGATTTATGATCGTGATATTTCATTGCACGATTTCAGAATTATCAGAAAGTATTTTATTGATCTGAATTTTATATTTTACAGCAAGTTGTTGATAAAAATTTGTTAGTTGTGACAAAACTTTCTGCTTTGTTAATCAAATATTTGAATGGTTTGCGTTTCTATAATAACGCTTGGCATAGAAGTAGACGACTGCGGTAGAAACCAATCCAATATTTTCGCTCAATATTTTTTAAAACGCCGACGTTGATGTTCATTTACTCTTCGATATTGTCAACAATGTAAATATTTCTGCCGTCGAGTTTTAAAATTCATTCTTGATACGTGATAACATTCATATTCCTCGCACACGATTATTTAATTTTCCGTTAGTTTATCTCTATTGGCAGTTTACCAAACTAATAATAACTTTTAATTTCTATAATAAGAACAATAATTTTCGTTACATAATATTTCTTATTTCATTTATTTCTAATAAATTAAATATATACGTTTATATAATAAAACCGTATATATAATAAATTAATTTTCATAAAAATAAATAACAGAGATAAAATCACACAAAATACAATAACTGCAAAATTTGTTGCTAGCGAATTCGTGCATTTTTATACAGTCTATCGTTTCGCTATCAGAAAATGTCACGTTGACTGGCTAGCGTATAGGGAGTACAGGGCTAAACTGGCCGATGTATTCATAGGTGTCGAGGTTCTAGTCATCCCGCAATATTCCTGTAGCAATATATGCTCTATACTGCATACATAGGCATGAGCTTTTTCGCGTGTATGCATGCGCACGAAGGAGCAAGGCCTGTGTGTGAGTTGTGGCACGCGGCGACAGCTGCACCTCGAAACCTTCTTACGGCATCTGCTAGGGACCAGGTTGCCCACTCCGCGTCGACGTGTCCTAACGATCCCATCTGGAAATCGCCGAGTTTTTAAAGAGGAAACGTTAAGTCGATGTTGCACAGTGGTTCCGAGATCTGGCCGCTTGACTGGAAAAGGGAAGTTTAATCTTTATTGACATTTTCTCGCAGCAGCTTCTTGCGCATTGCAGACAGATAAATAAATAAATTTTTATTGCAATTTATTAATTTAATAGCAAATTTAATTTACTTTAACTTTCTTCTGGTCCAGCAATTTTTTTGGACCCGCAGTTTTAATATCATATTGTAATTTTATGCATTACGTGATTTATTTTATGTAACAAAGCTAGCTTTCTGGCTAACTTTATAAGAAATCGAATATTACGAATTATGTTGATAATAGCATATTAACTCACATTTAATGCGCGGATTAGTTATCTCTTACACATGCTTCTGTCGGAAGAACTGTAACTTTAAATGTACTCCGTGGGTACATCATACTCATAATGCTAATATGTTATTACCACATTATGCTCATACATTAGTTGGATGTAACATAATTACATAATTCTCACGAAGTTATGAAACTTGAATACTTTGCTAATTCAGCGAGATTCAACTTCGTGAGGTTTATATTCTTCATTTTACTACTGTTCTAAAATTTTTAATGGAATGTGTTTTTTATATTTAATTTGTCACTTAATTGGTATATTTAACTGCATAATTTATTTCTAGATTTTATTTTTTTATATCAAATTTATTTCTAAAGTTTCTTGATCTTTACGACAAATATACGTTCAACGATATTTTTGCGGATGAAATATTTTCACGTCGACTATGATCGATATCGCATCGCAAGACGATCGAGCGGTCGCACTCCTCGGGTTTACTGCTTCAGGGCTGAACGCTGTCACGTCTCGATTTATGAATGAAAGGGTGTAGGGACTTCGGATAATTTGTAGCTACATAAATATCAGGGCACTTAAAGACCTCGTAGACAAACCAGGCATCGCGTCGTATGTTGCTAGTGTATCGATATTTATCGTGCTGTTAAATGCACCCCGTAAACTTTATTACCCAGAATCCCGATGAGAGTAGAAACGCGAGCGAGATGAACGATGGCGAACGTTCGCCTTGAAGTTTCAGTCACATCTTTGAAAAAGCTTGGGAAAACGCCCAGTAATTCCAGATAGTATCGGTTAACTGCCGTGGCGATCTTGTCAAGTTAACATTACATTTATTGCGAGCAAACGTGAAAGAAATCGAGAGATTCATTGACGAAAAGCTATATACAAATACCATTTATTTATTTATTACGATTTAAAATGATTTATGTATGATTTTACTTTAGCGAACTTTAAATTTAACAATTCAAAACTTGATTAATCAGTTTCCGACATTTAGATTCTTAATAGAAAAAATATTTAGAACAGTAATAGTATCATTATTATTTTTTTAGATTAGTATGATATAGTATCATTATTATTTTTTAAATTTCATTAGATATAATTTTTTTCTATAATTTGTGTATTATATAATTACTATATAATTTATATTATTTTGAAAAATTTATTTCCATCTAGAGAAAGAAAAATCTCATAAATTAAGCGTACTAAGACGTTTCTCTTATTTTAAAAATAGCTTTAATCCCACAATTTATTCCGTCAAAATTATGAATATTTTCATATACTTTTTACTAATGTTATAGAAATTTAAATATCAAATTTTATTGGAGTAAGGGATTAAAATTTGTGGTTTATTAAAATTATATTTTTTGGAAGGGAATTCAATCGTGGCCTTCGATAAGAAGTGACGATTATTTAGGTCACGGAGAACTCGCGGCGAGAGACGGTTCATAAAAAATTTCATTAACTCCGCGATCCGTCTCCACCTAAGTTGCGAACAAGAGACAAAATAGGCGAAGAATAAAAATTTTACGAAGGTTGATTTCAGAGTCCGAAAGTCCGGGGACATACCGTACAGTTCGAGAATGTATGTGCCCTGCATTATTCAGCGCAAGTCGCATCGCCGTTCCTCTTTCCGATCCCGGCTTCTCTAGCCACGTCGTTCCCTGCGTCTTCGATCCCTTTCCATGCCTTTCGCCCTTTTCTCGCACGAACAGAATTTTCGCGAGCTTATTGGAAAAGCTTCGACTCGGAAGGCCCGAAAGTTTGGCAGCGCGCCTTCAACTTTTCCACTCAAGATAAGGGTGAAAGATAGGAGTGAGTCGTCCAGCAGCCCCAACGAGGTTGCGAATTAGCATGCGCGATAACATAAAGCAAATTACGTGCGTTTTCAATAACGACTTTCGATCGCCAGACAAATTGTGCATTTTGTAAGGATTTACTCGGAGTCAATGAAAAAAAAGTGGTAATTGTTCTAGAACAATACTTTCTCTTTTTTCAATCTTTTTAAATCTTATCATGTTTTAAATGTTCTAAAAATTTAATAAATTGTCATTCAAAAAATTGTCCATTATGATCAAAACGTTTCACAAAAATGGAATGTCTCCTGCGTGTTTAAACAAAATAAACAGATGATATAGAAAGATTGCCGCTCATGTTCTAACAAGTTTTCTGTCTAGGTGGGTGAAAATTCGCATTAGTGCGATCCGTTACCGCAAACGGATTGGATACTTAAACGTAGTAGAAGATCGTTTAGCGAATCGAGCGTGAACAAAAGACTCGTGTTTAATATGTGATGGTGAACAGCAGTTGCTCTCGGGTTTTGCACTTTGTCTAAAACAGGCTATTATGGCTTTCTTGAATAGAAACAAGTGTATTTTACGATAATTATTACCATATATTTATCTCGTAAATTTTTCTTTGTCGCAGGATTATATCGTAGAATGTAGGATGAAATTTTCCCTCTCGTTTGTAAATCTCTTGCTAAAGAACTCTTTTTATGCGTTTCCTGTATAAAATAACACAGTAAATTAATTTCTATCGATGAATAGCGAAAATTTATATACTTCGGCCTTTGTGTACTTCATACTGCTTGTATTTCAATCCTCTATCATTCGCAGTCAGACTGACCGTTGTATACGATTTTTTTCGTCGATCAAACTGTTTGAGATATCTATTATACCGTGAACATGGCATAGCGCCAATGCAAACCTGATTCTGACAAAAGCCCGTCTATCGATAACGAATTATAGCGCCGTGCAACATTTTGACATCTTTTCAGCCGGCACACAATGACATTCAATTCTTCATCAATCGTTCATCGTGCGACGCATTTTTGACCGGCAAAAAATTTCGATACGATAGAATACGCGAATCTCTCTTATCGATTTTTTTTATTTTATCGTTACCATCCTCATCGTGGGACGGCATAATTTACTAAGAGCCCCATTTTTTACCGAGTTTTTTCGTCCGACGTCATTTAATAACGGCATCTTGCACGCAATCTTTTTATACGCGGCTCCTGATTTTCTTTATGGTTATATTTGAGACCCCATTGTTATCGGAGAAATCGCGCGAGTGCTAACACATAGTGTCGTTCCCCTTAAAATATATGGACGAAGGGAAGATTATGAAATCACTGTTTCCCGTGGAGGATATCCGTGCGCGATATAAGTCGAACCGCCGCAAAAAGGCACTCGGAATTTTCTCTAATTACACGCTGGCAAATTATCATAATAGTAATATTAATGTGCTCAGCATGATTCTTCAATTCTTGCTCGTAACAATTAAAGACACCTGGTTACACATCTTGCAATTAGAAAATTTAATAAGGAGGAGTTGAGAAACGGAAGTATTTAATTTAAGAAGATCTTTCTTTTTTTGAAAATCTTATTTTTATGTTTCAAAAATTTTTTGCTCAGCTAATCAATATATTAATTACAATAATCTCCCAAAATGCAACATAAAAATGTTTATAATTTTTTCTTGTTTGCGATATAAATTAAATGTGTGAGAATATTCCTTGTGTTGGAAAAAACCATTTCATTATATTTATGCTTCTTTCCCGTAACTTGAAATATGAAGCGTAGCGTCTTGAATATTACACGGCTTGTTAAACTTTATTCTATATTATACTTGCGCAGCATTTTTCTTGTTTTCCTTAGCGCGTGCGTTGACATGAAAATCCGCGTGAGAAGCAGATTGCAAATATCACGTTCACGATTACGAGACAGTGTTTCATTATGCAATAGCACGAGAATCTCCACGAAAAACATTTCGGAAATCGATGAGAAAAATTATATCCATGAAAATATTCATATCTATATTCATGTCTCAAATTATAGTTAAAATCTCGAAAGACATAGTAACATGAGAAACGTAACAATCACGACCTCATTAATAATCGATGTTACTACTCATCGATATTCTCGGACTCATCGGTTTATGCGGCGCTCGTAAATACACACGGGAAAAGTCTGCACCTGTCTCTCGCACGCAATTTTAATTGAAATAAATATATCATGCTCAGGCGCACTTCGATCGCATATCAATTAAATTTCACGTTTGGCGCCTGCCCCGTTTATTTATTTCTCCGGCAAATAATTACTTTTAATCGCGTGCTTGATCCTAAATTAATTCGCAAATAGCAGTATAAATTCGCAATTTCATTACACAGTGCCCAGGGCAGGGGGAAAAAACGTACGCACGTTAAATATTGGATGCTGTGCGTAAGTCTCTCGCGTTCAATCGCGAAAAATAAAAGCTTCCGTGTTGTGCGCTCAGACTGGAATTCATACATTGCCGCAAAAGTATTGTTCGGTGTCAGGTAGTGGATACTGTGCGCCAGTCGGCTCAGGTGTTTCGTCGCTTGGCGTTGCTACACTTTTCCGATTCAGGCTCGGCCAGGTCGTTTTAATGCCGAGCATCTGCTCCTAAAACGGGTAAATGGCTTCGCCCTTTTATTAAAGTTTATCATTGCATGGCATAATAGAGATTCTTTTGGCCCTCGCTTCTGAAAGCTTTTTGCGATTATTTCAAAAACTCGCAAGTTTGCCATGTAAATTTCGATATTTTTCTGAACTGTCACTGTGATGTGCGCTTTTAAATTTTGCAAAATAATGAGCTGGCTGAGATGAGAAAGTACAATTAATAATGAACACAAATTTAGGATCATAAAACACGGAAAATAAAAAATTTCTTCATTTTCATATTTCTTTTTATTCTTCAAACATACATTTTTTAAATTTCTTTGGACAGAAAGTCGAGGATAAATAAAAGTTTTTCGTTGTTTAAAATAATTACATGTGAATATATAAATATGCGCAGATATAATTAATAATAGAAAATATAAAAAATTATACATTACATATAACAGAGTCAGAAATTAAGTTATTATAATACAGCATATATTACTGACACAATTAAATACGAAGCTTATGAAAAGATCAGCACAGCTGTAATCGTAAAAAAATCGCTCGCTATTATTTCGCTCTCGTTACCGGAACTTATCTCATTATTCTCTCATCAAACGATTCTATCTCTCGCTTGAATATTCAGCGTCGCTCTCGCATTACGCACCGCGTCCGCAAAAATAAAACGGCGGCTTACCATCCCGGCGACTCTTCGTCGTTGCACTCGGTCGATCAAAACGCCGCGGCGCAGGATGCGCATAATAACAATAATAACGGCAAACAATAATGGGCTCGTGGGCAGAAGTCGTTCTTCCTGTTCAGACGGCAGACGCTCGGTCGAACCCCGCTACGAGCCGCCGGCGCACTACCTTGAGGGCCCATGAAATGAGAGGGTTCCGCCCCACCACCGGGGCCTCGTTGAGGGCCCGCTGTGCAGGTCGACCAGACGTCGTCGGTCTGGTTCGCCTGTTCTTGCATCCTCAGTCGGCTGTGAACCGGTGTCACGATCAGGCTGGATAGTTTCTCGATCGCATCGCGACACTCGCGTCCGCCATCCATCTTGCTTGGTACTCAATTTCGGGGAAGATGTACCGACGACCCGTTTCAGTAAAAACCGGTATACGCGAGATAACTTTCGACGATTGAATCGACGCGACTCTAAGTCGCTTTCTCGGCAAGAGACTCCGTCATCTTCAGCGTTCGCTTCCTCCACCTTCTCCCTCTCCTTCTCCAACTTCTTCGTCTCGCAGAGCGGTCGTCGGAGAGAAGTTGGACTCTCCGAAGAGGCTTCTCAATACCAACGCGCGCGCGCGCGGCTGGCAACGTAATGTGACAGTCTCTTCTTCCTTTTGCTTCGCGACAGTTTTGCTGGAAATTGCGCTGTAAGAAGCGCTAAAAACGGAGCGAACGAGTGACGAGAGGCGCGTCTCACTGCGCGACATTTGTAGTTCTAAAAGTGTACAGTGCTAAAGTGCGGAAGCAACGGTGAATTCGAGTACTGGTGCAGTTTATGCGCCTCGTGGAATCGAGTTACTACGGGATTGGAAAAAAAAATGTTCTGAAAACCCTCCCCGATGTTGCCGTTGCCTTTCAATACGGAGGATATAAAAGTGCAGCCAGTGGGCGACCGTGATAAATGACGCGCCGACATTGAACGAGTAGATCGTTGCGAAAGTCCGCGTTCATTTGCACATCGGGGAAAACTTTATAATCTACTGCTTTGCGTTAATTACTTTGGGTAGGAATTGATAAGGAAAAATATTCATAAAGAGATAGTCGTGAGTCACATGGCAGCTTTTGCCAATTATATCATCTTCTTATTTTTCACGTACATGAATTAAAACAAAATGAAGGAACAGCCCTCTAATTTACTTATTTCTTATTTCAACAATTTTTCCTGTAATTATTAATCTTTTATCTTTTTCCTTGGTAAAATTTCATATGCGGATTGTATGGAGATATAATCATGATAAGATAATGTGATTCTTGACTATTTGAAGAGATTTGAAGTATTAAACAAGTTCGGTAGAACTACCGAGTATACTATAAACGGTGCATTATAGAACGTCTGCGGCGTTGTAAAATGCATTAGACTCTGTTCGCGGTAACGTATTTTTATTTATATTTACAATGAGTTTCGGACAGGATTTATAATGGAGAGAGAATTAAAAGCGACACAAGCGGGATTTCGTCGCGATTGCGAGAAAAATACCCGTTACGTAGTAACGAATCTAAAGAACGGTCAACGAACCTGCGCGGTTAAAAACATCATCGCCGCCGGTGAATTCGCCGATGCAACAGTAATGCGTGGTAATGTTGGGCGAAATCCTGCAGGACAGTGCGTCGTTTTCAAGTAGTGAAAACCGCGATAAGTGTGATATTATGTCCCTAGGATTAAATGATGAACGTGCCGATCGATGAAATAAAATAGGAGATGATCGATGAAGCGTACTTTAAAAGCTTAAGAATTCAACCGCGAATTAATCCTCTTTATGAGAAATTATAATTTATGATCGAACGAGATATTTTTATGTATGAGTTTTTCTCTTATTTATCAATTTTTCTCTTCTCTTTTTCTTCCACACTTAATATTCCTGATTAAAATTAATGTCTAAAAAGCTCAAATAATTTTCACAAAAGTCTACTATATCAAAAAATTATAACAATTTTAGAAAAGTTAGTTACGCCATATATCTTAATCTTTTAATAACTGTCTAAATTAGATTTAACTATCTGAATTAATTAATATCCTCTTAATTTAAAAAAAAGAGAAAAAGGTCTTTAATACGTTATCTCTCATTGCTTTTCCATAATAAATCATATCAAGTCTCGAAAGATTGATCGGGTGGCGAACAGCCGAGAAACATGACGAGAGAGCTCGCCGAGGAATCTATGTACATCGTGCGAATGCAATAGTAGGTAATGCGTTTCTCCTTTCGCATCGTCTCACCTAAATTCGCATCTCCTCGAGACAACGATCTCCCGCAAAACGCAACAGCGTCTACTAGCTGTATAGAATACCGGAGCGTTATTCCACCAGCCCGGTTGCCTATCCGCGTTGCATTTCGCCGGTGCACGGTGTAGCGGTACAGCCTCGCTGCACACGTCGTCTCGTTGCATTGGTAATGTGGCTGAACAAGCAGTTTTAATCCGGATGTTTCACCACGCTACTGCTGTATCCAGCAGTTCCGCATCCGAACTACTAGCTGCGAGAGAAGAATACTCTTTTTTTCTTATTTTTTTTTCTTTGGTAGAATCGACTGGTTTAACGGAAACTGCTGCACTATCAGAACACGCTGTACTTTATTTTGACTCTACTCGTCTTTAGTAGCAATCTTTTTCCCTCTTTCATGAATTTTTTATAGCGAGATCCTTCATAAAGCCGAAGACAAAATAGAGAATAATGAAAACGTGTTCCTATGTCGCAGGAATTTTCATAACTCGAAATGGAACTGTGTTTTAACTTTCTTCGCTTTATGCTCTGAAATATTCGGAGCCTCGGCTGCTATAAGCTTCCGGCAAGCAACATAAATTCGGGGTACTCCACCTCGTTGGCTCGTGCTTTCGCCACGTAGCGGTATCTTTTTAACACAACGCCACGGTACACGATTACCTCTGTATTTTTGGTTTTTTTACTCTTCTTTTTAGTATTTCTTGTTCGCGCGTGGAGTTAGCATCCTCTATCCCGTGGGAATTCAGCGGGACATTATGTCCTTTAGCTTCATAAATTTGCTCTGCAATCGAGGCGGTTTACGAACGCGATATACATACGTGAACACAGACGGATAGTTTACAATGAATGATTTTTCCCGAAGATTTCATGATTTGTAGTTTTCATGTTTTTTTTTCGAAATTTACCGTTTCTGCATCGACGCAGCGCTACTGCCTTCAATAAATTCAAACCCGGCACGTGATTCTGTGTCTATAGTGATATCATGCATATTTCAGTACTACATAGGAACCAACGAACGAACGAACGAATATGAAAGCGAATAGATCACGTAGCTCTCGTATCCAAGTTTGAAAACGTCGAAAGAAAAAAGGGCCATCGCGCTTCAAGACCCGCAAATAATATTACTTGGTTATCTATCTAGACTTGTGCTTTTCTTTTCTCTTTTTTTTTTATTTTATTTTCGAGAGTCGTCTGTACTTTTTTCGGTACGTGTATTTCCGTAGCGAAACCATGAGAAAAATTTCATTTGCGATGTACGATCCGCAATTTTATCAGCTTCGTCTCGAACGAGGTTTTCTTTTTAACTGTCGTTGTATTTCGTGTTTTATTGCTCATTTTTTCAATGCCGATGTTTCCAATATCGACATTTAGCTGTCTCATCTTGCCCATGTACCTCTATCTTCCTTCCGCCAGGGAAAGCTCGGAACAGGATATATCTGTCATATTGTAATCACATGGCGCCCGCTGTGCGCGGCGCGGAGGACAAATTGATACGTGCGAAATGCAGTTTCGAACATCCTTGAAGCGCCATATGCAATTATTAGCTGGAAAATTATTTGAGAACTTTACTTATTACCTATATTGAATATATTGAATTTCTATAGATTTTATCGGTTTCGTTATTGGCTTTCTCCTTATGGACGTTTGATTTTAATTAATAAGCATCGAAACTTTTTACACTATTTTGACAAACAGTTAAATCATGCTTTTAATAATGTAAATCTCATAAGCAAATTGATAAAATACATTGTGGCCAAATTCGCTAACGAATTTCTCCCTTAGCGCTATCGAGTTTCGAGCTTTCACGGACGTCGTAAGCATATTTCCTCTGATAAATGCATTACGATATGTACATTTCCTCGTTTGTTCCGCGCCCATTCCCACCTAAAAGGGTCGCGGTAACAAGTCGCGATACCAGATCGCGTTCCCGCATCGCCGGTTCCGTTCGAGCGAATAATCAGGCACGAACCAGGCGGATGTCGACAAATAATATTAGCGGATCGGAGTTGCGCTGAGTGTAGCGAGGATCTTTGTGCCGGCTTGATTTGATTTTGCGCGTAAATTGATGTGATACGAACCTGTAACTCGGATTCGTGTGTCATCGAACCGCTCGCTGAGAGAGACTGCATTTATTTCCGTACATCCAGGAAGTGGATAACAAACGGATTAATAATGCAAACTTACGGCCGCAGTCTTACGGAAAACGTAATTCCGGAATTATCCTATTGTTGCATTTTGTCTCTTAGTAGAAATAGATGTAACATTATTATTCAGCCAGCAAGTAAATCACTAGCTTTGCGAAGAAACAACTCTGCGAGTGTTGCGTTAAGTTTTCCCGCTACGGAGGATTATCGGTGAACTTTCTTTTAGCGCGTTTTCGAGTTTGATTAAGGCAAAGGAAATAACATTAACGGAACATTGAGCGAACTCTGTTGAGCTTTACTCCGGATTAACGGACTCAATTATCGCGAGTAATCGATTTACGTCTAAGTGTCATTATTAGAACTGTCAGTATTTATTTTCGCAAGTCCGTTGGCCACGATTCAAAGGATTATTACTTAGAAGCCGAACAAAATCGTGAAGTAAAGTTTTCCCCCGTACAGCCGCACGTGACTTGATTTCTTTTCTCTTTTTCGCTCTCGTGAGCGAAAAGTGACTAAAGAGATTCGTTTTAAACATATCTCGCTGTCGTTCGCTTGTGAAATGTTGGCAATTGAAAATGCCCAACTTTCATGAAGATAATTATCATAAAGTTTACTACATAAAAATTATCTTCCGGTAGAGATAAAACAAATATCTGATCATATATTAAAAATTATTAATCATTGATATGTAAACATACAGATATTTCAATAGCGGGACGATTATTTTGCATGCGAGTGAAATGACTGATGATATTAATTAAGCGAGATTAACTCGTCGCTTTCGCGGCGGAATAAAAGCCGGAGAAAGTGTTGTGATGTTAAATCGTGGCTGCGTCGCCTGCCTGTCCATGAATAACTACTGAGCGACGAACGAGCGGAAGTGGAAGCGTGATTGGCCGGCGGAGCGCGCCCTGCAGTTCGGAGCGCATTCGCGAGCGAAGCGTGGGAACATTTCTGCTCCGGATGAGCCGACCTACGGTGGAGTTCAGAACAGAGGAATGCTCACCGGCAAGTTCTTCCCCCAAGTTCATGCCCCTTCTCTTTATTTTCTTTTAAGTTTCCTCGTAATTCGTCATCGTTCAGGTAGATTGTCGCCAGCTACTCTTACATCCTCGAAACTAAATTTTATGACATATTTGTATCAATTCATACAATATATATGTATACATATATACGTTCAGATTGTAAATGGAACGATACGATCGATACTAATAACCAATAACTCTGAGGAAAATTATTGTTTCAAATTGTTAATTTCAAATTGTCGTTTAAATTAATTGTAAAATGCAAAATGAAATTTTTTTGCGAATGCATAGTGAAGTTGTATAATTGAGGGTACAGTTGTGAATATGTAAAGTTGTAATTATTTTTTAAAATTAATTACATTGATAGAAAATAATAATTATTAATTTTCGTGTGTCATCTTACTTACTGAAAAAATAAATAACAGCTCAATATTTAACTTTACAAGTCTTCTTGTAAAAACTTATCCATAAATTATTTAAAGTTTTGATAGTAGAATCCTCTCTTTCTCTTTCCTCCTTGTTTCTCTTTTTCTCTCGGGGCTTGTCTCAACAACGTTCCAAGTCACGTGAAATAAATTTTGCAGGTAAATCACCGTAAAAAGAGATGTCGCGAATTATTGATGAGACTTGTTTCACTCGATATTGCCTCTATATATTAAAGATATATCCGAACATATACATATATACATTATCTTCTAAAAACAGCAAAAACTTTTTTTATTTATCAACGTAACAGATAAAAAAGCTTTATAAATATAATATTTGAACAAACATAAATCTCGGTGAAAATAAATATGACCTCAGCATATCACGAGACTTTTTTTACAAGCCCCGAAGCACCCATATTTGTAGACGGCGACATTTCCATCCGAGCGTTGACGCGAACTCGTTTCAATTTCGATGCAACTCGCTGTTTCGATAAATGCAACGGCTGACTGCGATTGTAGCAACTTCGACGTTCGGTCCCAATTTGCGCACGTCAGACGATCGTAAAACGACTCTCGACGTCTCGCATGTAGGTATAAAGCGCGCGCGTTCGCGCCCGCGAAAACGAACGCACGTCTATATTTGCATATTATTTTGACGCGCAATAAATATTTATGAGAATTCGCAGCTGTGCGCCAAGCAGACTCGTCTATCCGCGCTGCACACGCGACCGGCGTAAGATTGGTATAATTTAGACGGGACTCGATGTCGTATCTCGAGGGTGCGGGAAACGTTCGCCACGTGTGCCCGCAGATTTCAAATCCCGCGAGAATAAAAGTCACATGTATGCGCCCTGTAGGTAATTGCAATAATGAGAAACGGAGATGACGCCCAGCCACGGCGCTTCCTGCGCTATTTAACGAACAATAAATATGTATGAGGTCATTTATGTGTATTGATCATTTCAGCCACTCGGCTGTGACCTGAAAAGGGTTAAATATAACAATCGATCGTTTTGAGACGCGAATTATCGTTGATTACGTGGACGCATTATACGCAATAATCTTTTATATCTCCTAATAAAACATTTCTTTTCATCATTTTTTTAAAATGCAAGATTAAGTAGCAAGTTAAGCCAAAATAAAGTTAGTAATTAAAAATTAATTAGAACACTTACTTGGGGTCCATATGTATCATATGACTTTAAGTAAATGTGCCGAAAGTATTAGCAGCAATTTATTAAAGTGATTATATAATTGCATTAATATTCGTTTGTTGTGTAAATGGACGTACATTTTACATTTTGCTGTTAAATGGTCACGGAGAGCAAAGAAAACGCGAGCGATTCAGAAGAATTCGCCGCGCTGTTCTCTCTATAATTTACACGCTTTCAGCTTTATCCAGCGCCGTTCTGCCAGGACTTTACCCGTCTGTAAGGTTCTGTCGAGTGGCAACGCAATAGACTTAAACCGATCGCGAAAGAGCTCCGAGAAGACTTCTATGGAAAGCCTCGATAACGTCCGTTCTCCGTTCCTCAGCGCGCACGCCGTACTTTTATTCGGCCTTGCTCGGGATTTAATCGAATCGGAGACGGAGAGGTCTTAAACGTGCCTCCTCTCCCGTCGTTTATTCACCCGAATACCTTAAGACGGCTGCAGAGGCGTCTCTTTACGGCGAAACGGGTACGCGCGGCGCGACGACAAGTACCTTAAATGGCGCGTTGCGCTTTTGCCCCTTTCAATGCCGTCCGTCGCAAGAATGCACGTTGCGCAATTAGCGTGTATCGCCTCTTTCGCCTCCTTTCGATCATTCGAGTAAAACGGTTCCAGCAATTCAGACATTCTTCGCGCAATTGAACGGTCTCTCGCTCAACGCGCAGAATAATAGTCGCCTTTGGGCAACAGATCTATTCTTTTTTAATGAGAAACTTATCGGAAGAGAGCTCGTGCTTTTGTCATATAACGTTTGCGAGTGATTATGTATTTTCTATTCACAGCGCGGACACGGTTTAGTGTAGATTTTAGTGCGCCTTTTATCGCGAATTTTAGCGCAGGTTGTGATCGTTAACGATAATTTATGTTAGTGTTTTTCAAGTGAGAAAACTATTGGAATTTTTTCGATAAATTATCGTTTTCCTTTAAATATCAAAGGTATTTTTATTTTGTGTATTTTTAACCAATCAATTATTTCCTTAAATAAACTTTCAGCAAAAGCTTTTTATTATATTACAAAGGAATTATACATACATAAAAATATAATAATATTTCATAATATTTCTTTAATCAAGTTGTTTCATCAGATTATAGAATAGAATATAAAGATTAATATATAGAAATGTGTTTCTTCTTTATCATGCAAAATACATGTACATTTCTTATAAAATATTTTATTATCTATGGTCACATAATTCTACTACGGAAAGCGCTACATCACGTTATATTAAATGTACGAATAATTTATAGCCATCAACTTTTAATTGATGTAAAATACGACATTGCAGCACGCGACGAAATTACCTGACGTGGCGATCGAGCTGCATATAGAGACCGTCGCGCGATCGTGTTGCATCTCCGCGAGCATCGCGAATGAGGCGGTGCGGTTAGACGAATGTTCCGTTTGAGAGCGATGCACTCTATTCTTGTCCACCCAATAACCGGCCTTCCTACTATATAAGCCCCGGCAAGATATACAGGGTGCCCGCTAACATATGTCCACCGCCTACACCGGAGTAATTCTTGTCGGCGTAAATATATCGCCCGGCACGGTGCAATGTCGCGGGCGCGGCTTTCGTCTTAACACCGCGCATTCTTCATAATGCACTTCGTGTTCGACGTGTTATCAGCTGCATCAGAGATGTATAGTGAGAAATATGTCTGGGATGCCTTGCATATTTAATATGGGAACGAAGGCTCCATTGAAAAGACGTTTGATCATTCCGGTTGCAATATTGGGATTCTTTCCTCGCTAGTCATTTATATGTAATCTTTAAATATATTTATATATTTTATAATAATATGTATAATTTAATCAATTATATATGTACATAAAATTGGCATATATTTCTACAAAATTAGATCTATACAATTATCATGTTTCTTTTATCATGTTCTCATATTCATTTATGGCTCGCTAGTCGCATATATTTTATTCACGGAAAAAGGGGATCTCTTTATGTCATGATAGACGTATGCTTGCATGCTCGTACGGTAGATAACGAAGTCGCTTTATGACCAAGACCATATCGAGCTTTTATCACGCTTCATGCACATCGCTTCCTGCAATCACGCCGCCGCACTTGACCGCAGTTTGATTGTCACGTGAAAGAGTCGTAGCGTCCAGTTTCGCGATTTACACGAATCGGAAACGCGCCACGTATCGCGACTAGCGCACGATTGCACCACTTTCGATTAGCCCCTAACTAGTTGCGTCGCATGACCTATTAGCGGAAGTATAACTACAGCTTGTTCGTATCTTTGTACGACATGATGATAGTGAATGATACCATAATTACAAACAGCAGTTTTGAAATATAGTTATATATATATCTATAATTCATAAAACATTATGAATACATTCACTCATTTGATATCATAACATCATTTAAAAATTGTTATTTTTGGATTGCTTGTAAACAAATTATAAAAATAAATAAATATCGAATTTTTTCGATACATTGAGTGAAGAGTAACTACGAACTATTTATCGTAAAAATTATTCTAATAATAAGAACTGAGATACTTTTACTTCTCTACAATCAATTATGGATATTAAAATCGTATTTAAAACTATTATAAAATTTTAATGATTAAAAACATTCAAACTCATTTTCTAGAAAATTTTGTTTTTTGAGTTATGTCATTGTTGAAGCAAATGAGCGAATTATAAGATAGCTACCTTAAACAATATTATAAATGTTGTAAATATGCTGATATAAAAATTATATACAAGTAACGCTTGATATCAAGACAATTAGATTTGGCAATAATAATTTTGATTTTCCAAAAAAATTTCTTATTAAATTGTAACCACGTAGTTGCTTGTATTATCAGTCATTTACTTCTATATATTTTCTGGCCATTCTCACGGGCTAGAGCACAGGACGTTATATTTCAAAATACATTAGTGCGTTTTAGAACGACTAATTCGTTCCCGATACCATTTCCTGAAAGTTGCTTTTTTTGGCACATGTATGCGGGGGCAGATTGGAATCGCTCGAATCGACATGGGGGCCGATCGTTTTATCGATCGCACGCCGTTCAGACAGAATGTTGTTTCGTGCGCGCATTTTCGATGTCGGTTATCGATACACGATGCTGCTCGATAGGATGCATCGAGGTCGATTAGCGTGACTCGTTCTCCCCACGCGTTTGCACGAACGGCTCCATCGCTGGCAATTAAGTAGCAATTTAGCGCACCTCCTCACGAGCGGCCTTTGGCATATATGAGCCTCGATAAAGTGTATGCTACGTGAACTATGCCTTCAACTTACGCTTATCTATCGTCCGGGCGAATGCATGGTGCATCGTTGCTGCGCTGCTCGCGCTTAAATTCCGTGACGTGCGTGCACGTCGCGTTGCGTGCCTCCGGCACCAACGGGTTGTTGCTCCAATTTGCGTTTTTCGTTGTCGGGGAAACACGTGGGGGGGGGGGAGATAAACGTTTAATCTTAGAGTGCTTAGGTATCACGAAAATATGCAAAAGTGTCCCAAAACTGTCGGATGTATCCTATCAATCATCTTCAATTTGTCGGGTTCTAACAGAAACCTAATTTGTAACGTTTGTCCGCATGCAAATATTACGAAACTGACATTGATGGAATTTTTCCTAATTAAAATTGAATTGCTAATATATTGCGATCCTGTTGGGTATATCTGGATAGCTTTTGAGATACACTGTATGCATCTATTTATTTATTAGGGCACTGTGCCACAATGATCTTTTATAAACCAATGTTATTATTTCGCTGTATATATATATATATATATATTTCGCTAAATGCTTTACTTCACCGTTTATGCCGTTTGACTATAATGTTGCTTTTCGCCAAATTGAATCGCGATTCAATGCCATATGAAGTTAAATATTCACACTATAATTCTGTTTGCACTTTTTACATTTTTTTCCATAAACTATTTTTCAGTTTTGAATACATCTTTTATAAAAATTTACGTTATTATTGCATAAATTTGATTTTATTCACGCTATACAAGAAATAAAGTTAGCAACTAAATACAAAATGTTTTACCATAAACGGTGATTAGACTGAGTCATTAGAGTCTAATGACGGAAGTCTTCAATTTCATAATCAAATATGATCGTGACTTTTGCTTCTTATTTGCTTAATACGAAAAACAAAACGTTAATTAATGATAAGAAATATAGTAGGAATACCTAGTTTTCGTTATACCCTAATTTTATGGCTCTTATGTAACACAGAACACGTGTAAGGGTGGTCCGACTAATTCTACGTTGAGCACGATTACATATACAACGACTAACACAATATACAATTAACGTGTGTCGCGCAAATTACGTATCGCACCATGGTACATAGCCTGAACCATGCATTATGAACCCTGCTTATTCGCCGCATTCTGCTCGAATAGAGTCCCCGTACCTGCCTCAACGGCCGCACTGTATAGTTTCTGCATACGTAGCGACGGTGCCCCTTTTCTTTTTTTCCTAAGCTTCCACCGCGATATAACCATCGGCCGTGGTATAAATATTCATGGCTCTAGCTCTATTCCTCATCACCCACCTAGTTCTCTCAATTTCTTCTGCTTTCTACATTCCACAAGGTGTCTCGGAACTTCCAATTAAGCCTATTTCTATCTCATAATGGAATAAACTTACATTAATCTCTAGAATACGTTGTTTTTAATGACAAAACGGACTGCAATGTGAGAGCAAACCGTACTTATTTAATTGCATGTATTTCTTTCACGTCTTGGATCGCTATTTATTAAAAGACGATCAAAAATAGTAAGTTTACTTTATTTTCACATGTTTTGCAAAATTACACTTTGCAATGTAAAACGTACTATATATTTGCTCTTGGTATTATCTCCGTCTGTATCCTCCTGTGCTCCAATTTTGCCCTGATCTCATTTCACTACAATGACGCATGTACATGGCCGTAGGGGCTTATGAGAGAAACAGAGAGAACTAGGAAGAGAGCACGCATGAACAAAGAAGAGAGACGGTAATTGCCTAGTCGTCACTAGACGCAGAATAAATTTCCTCGCCGCTAACTAAATTTGAACATGGTCACCTATCTTTCCACGTTGCGCGCATTTGCAGTAAAAGGGACGATTAGCCTTGCTTATGCCTGGGAAAGGGCAGAATTCCTCTTTATTCGCGAAATTTCGTTTCTCCGCGACACTCGGTACATAGCTGGCTGCCGCGGAATGTATTACAGCCGCTCGTGATATTTCGTGACTGCTCTGCTTTATCCTCGTTTTATTTATTCGCTGTTTCCGCATGCGTCCATCCGGAATTACTCTCGCTTATTTGGAGAAAGGGTCTTGCGACAATATTGCTCTGCATCAGTCCTTGCTTACGCACGTTTATCGCAAAATATGATGAATGAATATCATTTCGCATCGTTAATCGGTTTATATGTTACATGATTAATTATAAACGAATATGAATTTTGTGGGAAATTCACAAAATACGATTAATTTTCAAGAATATTTTTATAAATTATTTAACAGTGAGATAAAGGATTACGTAACTTATCAGTTGCTTCGCGAAATTGATTCGAAATTGATGACAACGAGAGATCGCCGGGATTATCTATCTGTGCCAATCTACGTGACAACTGTTAGGAATTGTGCGGCGACATCTCGTCTGGAACTAAAAGGTTTCAGTACCGTTTGTATTGTCATATCGCCAGTCACGGATCGTTGATTCTTCCGGTCCGACTTTCACCGTTAAGGCTCATCCTGAATGTTCCGTCGTGCGAGACAGATTGCTCTAATGTTCATTGTTCTCGACCAGAAAAAAATCGAACAGGTCGATTAAGAGCCGCGGCCTGATCGCGAATTACGAGAGCATTATTTTGTAATTTGACGACAGGATTGTACGCGAAACAGTATTCTATTTCTAAATTGGTACGCAAAGTCGATTCAATTTATCATGCTGAAATAATTGATTATAAAATCGATAGCATTATTCGGTTTTTGAATTAATCAATATCGGAATCAGTGATTGTATCTATAAATGTGGAGATAGGAGAAGAAATCTGTCGAGAATTAAAAATAAAAATCGGGTATTTTCTTAGATATCATGGATACGATATCTAAGATACCGAATGTCAGTTCAATTTTTCATTCTATCGCTTTACAGATAATTCTTTAGTTACATTTTTATTGATTTAACTTGATTATTTTATTTTTGTACAATCAACTCTAACTCTACTGAATTCGAAATTCATTCAATTTGCTTAACAATAGCCGCGGTACAATCGGACGCGGTAAATGCAAAATACGCAAACAATTGAAGCATATCCAATCGAATTCGATAAGCTTCACGAAACGATGGCTGATTCTTGTAACACACATCAAAGTTTAAGATAAGAAACTTAGTCCGAGTCTATTCCTACAGAGAACCTCCTAGAAATCAAAACAATCTAACGATTCCATCAAACTTCGTCCGACTTGGCACTTAATCACGATCGTGTCAACTATCACATTTGAAACTTGAGCAACTTCAGCCTTGTTTACGTGATCTATGATATAGTAGGTAAACTTAGTTGTTTGCTCAGAGGTGAGAAAGTGGCACTTTAAAACGAAAGAAGATACGATCATAAAATATATAAATTTTTATAAATCTAATTAATATAGAACTGGCTGAACTTTACTGGTTTAAAACCAGTACTTGTTTTTAATATTATAAATGTATTATCCTTGCGCTGCAATTAGCATTTCTGAAATTAAAGCGAAAACGTCACGTGCGTTTACGATGTGCAACTCACCAACATTGTTAAACGCACCTAAAAGGGAAATTAGCGCGAGAGAAAAAGGAAGTACGTAGAAAGAAAGGGTTTGAAAATTGTTGGGTGTACCGGGGACACTCGCCTTGGTTGCCGCCTAATGCGACCGTAACGCAATAATTATGCGGCCGAGAGCGTACTAATTAACGTAGAAGGCGAAAAAAATTAAGAGCGTTTAGCTTTGGCATCGTTAGCTTGCTTTGTCCTCCCCGGATCCCCTGCGCTCCCTCGAGCTTTCTGTCGCCCCCCTTCGTGAAACCGCTCCGTTTTTTTTTCTATTGTACTTACTCTTAGATTAAAATCGCGCATGGCCGTAAGGTGTTTTCAGACTGACTGCCGATGATATCGAGTTAACGACGCGATTTATGGTAACGTCGGGTCGGGCGCGGAATTACGAGGAAAGGAATGCGGAAACAGATTAAATTGATATTTATTAGTTAAAATTGCATTATACTGATTATAGCTCTCGTTGCAATTCTTTCTACAAGTACAAACTCCGTTAAGTGAATAACTTTCTTTTTACTTTTTTTAAGATAAAAATTATTCTTGTTACTTTTTAACTGAATATTGCAAAGTGAAAATATTGAGAGAAAATCTATATGAACGATAATATTTTGTCGGAAACTTGGAAACTTCGTAATGAAAGGGACGTAGTTGGTTCGTATATAAATTTCGTTAAGCGGTCGGATTGTCGACGTGACACGCCGCGCGAGGTGCAACAAAGTTTCTCTGGGGTTTCGCGCGACGGCTCGCTGCAATTCGAATCTCGTGACAACAGGACAGGCCACCCCGTATGTATTTACGTCTACGTCATAAATCCCAACGTTGCGCACCGGCAAAGAGGTAATCCGGAAAGCGCCGCGAAATCATTCGCCGACACCCGTGCTGCATTGCATCTCGCGAGATTTCCTTCCGCCCTTCGCGAGGGGAGGGCCCGGTTCTCTCGACTCCCCCTGCAGAAACTATCATTCGTCTGTGCAGAACTCCTGACAGGGTCGAGGAGGATGCGCGATGCGCTTGGCATTTCGCAATTTCCTTCCGCGCGGAAGGAAGGAGGATGCACTGAGCGCGGTCGTCTGCAGGAAGAGACGAAGCGCGCATCGTTTCGGCGGTGTTGGTGGTGAAACAAAATTTCGGAATGGGTTTCTCGGTAATTAGTTCCGCGAGACAACTACTTGCCCGACCTCCTGAGGAGACTCACGCCATCGGGGAGTAAATTAGATGCAATATAAAGCTGGCGGAATTCCCTGACTGGGAGAGAAAACGCCCACTGAAAATTGCAAATCAGATGCGAATGCAGCACGAAGGATAGACGTGGAATAAGATAAAAATAAATACTCTCAACGGACAATAGGAAATTAGGAGGTACGTCGGTCCGCGAGAGCCTCGTGGGCGATGTTATATTTAATTCAGATACCTCGTTACACGAAAACGCGGAGATACTACAACGGGTCGCGCCGTAATTCGTATTTACGATGTAGAGCTGGTCGGCCCTTCGAGAGAAGTGCGATCGATCGGAGTACACGGAGAAGAAAAGCGGAGAATGTCGGTGACTCGGTCGTTTCCGCCAATATATCGACTGCTGTCGTGCCCTTTCCATTTATTTTACTTCGGTAAACTCGATAGCCGGAATGAATCATCATAACGATACCCTTAACAATTGCAATTATTCCTAGTGGATTTTGTTATATTAAACTGGAATCAATATATTATTTCTTGCACATATACAATCTACTCATTAATCATCGCAATCTGTGAAATCCTTAATTAAACGTGTCTAATCTGTTACAACCTCTAAAGATTCTCGCCAAATTAAATCTAATTTCCAATTGGACTCTCAATGCGACAGTTAGCAAACTGCCTTATGAAGAAAAGTAGACGAAACTTCGTCATCTCCCAAATGAGTCCAGCTAAAGGGATCGTCAAAGCGGTAGTGGTGCCCATTTTGAAATTGGGCACTAGGGAGTCGTATGCGATGGCAAACTCCCGCAATTCCGAACCTGACAAAATGTCATTCGTTTTTAGGGGGGCAATAACACAAATTATTAGTCTATCATGAAACACAGCTGAGAGTCATTATTATCTATCGTGAGGGATAAGATGAAATCTAGGATATCAGAATTGTCTTGGGAAATAAATTAAATCCATTTTGTTCGTTCAGTAATCACTGTTTTATGCAATTATTCTCCCTTTATATTTGCAATACATATATTTACATGTTACAAGATATTATCATATCAAACAATGAAAAGTTGCAAAATCTAAGTTTCCAACAAATAATTTCTTTTAACTTTATTTCAATGATTTTATTTATTTTACTTTCTATTGCACTTTACTACTCTTATATTTTATTTTAATTTATTTATGCTTGTATCTTAGATGTTCATAATTGGGGAATGATATTTCTGTAGTTGATTTTATCACTCGATTTACATGTGTTGATTTCATTCTGCGGGATGTTGCTCAATTCATTCGCGACTTTATCGCTTCCATTCAACCTCGGCTGCTTTATTCCCTCTTTCGTCAGCGCAAGTGTTTATTCGTGGACGTTCATCAATACGAATGAAACCGTAGAACGAGCGAGTAATTTCTCTCCGCGGTTCGCGGTTCGTTGCGAGTTTCGTTTCCATCATGTTACGCTCACTCCAAGTTTATTAACGCAGCTAATGTAGATAGAATTACCCTTCTCTATTACAAATCACACGCTACGGAAATAATCTAATAACAAAAAGCAGATTATTCAGGTAAAAATTATCGAAGTGAAATACGTAGGAAGGTCTATAAAAAGGTTAGAAAATAATAAAGCCCACAATACTTGTAATAATTTACATATTAGCAAAACAGAATGTTCTTTCCAAAGCAACGAATGTACCTCGCGGACGATAATTCTCATGCATTTTAAGGAGTTCCTTTCGTTCGAAGTTTACGAGGAATATTAAAAAATAAGTTAATAAAGTCCCACGGTGTACGACGGAGCAACAATAATACTCCATCTAGCAGAGACAAAGTTTCGCGGATGTTACCGTCTTAAATCTCCACCAAGTTGAAAATCACCGACAAAGATTTCCGTACGTAGCTCCATGGGACGCGAAGAAAGAAAGAAAGAATGGAAAAACGACTATAGATCTCCCTTATGAGTTCTGCTGTCGCGGTACATAAATCAGAAGCGTCGACTCGCGACCCCGCAAGAATTTATCGAGTCTAAACGCCCACGTAATGCAATCTCCTTGCTGCTTTTGTCGTCGAGACATAAATATACTAGAATAGTAAAACGTTCAATTTTTTTTTAATCCGCATCCCGCGCGCGTTCCTTAATCCGCTAATCCGTTGATTGGATTCGTAATGAAAAACAACGAGCACGTCTCCATCTCGGTTTGTTGGACAAGTAAGGAAGATTTATCTCAAAGTTGTAACAATTTGTTCGTACCTCTGCATTTGATTCTCGACATTTATAAAACGCGACGTAAAATATCCATTGGAAAAATTCTTTGACTTTTTTTACTAAATATATACATGAATGAAAGAACCTCGGAATTAGACGGCAGCGTTTTGCGCTGAATGCGACGCTAAACCGAGCGTGCGTGTATATGAATGCGGAGCAATGAAACAAATGAAATTGTTTAACCGTTTCGTTACGTGCTATCGTCGTGCATCGCGCTAAATGTGAAAGCGTATTCAATCGAGAGCGCGAACAGAAATTGAAATGGCGAACGTTTAATCGCTCGCAGTGGAGCACGCGAATTTATTCAGATTGGGGCATTGCTATGCAAAAATAGTCTAAATCGCATAATCAAAGTTAAACTCCGCAACAGAATTACGAACTGCTAAATCCCTTAACGTGGCCCGTCGAAACAGCGTCGACGTAGCGTCATGCAATCGACGGAAATAAATTCGCGAGAATGGCACTAGAATTAATAAACGTATTAAATGTTGCTATGTCTGAATAATTAATCAAAACTCTTTCGCGAAGCACTGCGGAGCCACCCTTTGAGTCTCGGAGCCTTCCGTGAGCGTTTTACACGCTCACCGGATTACTTGTCACTGCACGTTGCCGTGTATAGACGATCGTATCTTGCGGCGGATATTTTAAAACCGGAAGGGGTCACGTACGAAATGAAAAGTGGACATTTTTTTTCCATTGGGCGTCCGGCTCGCGCGCACGCGGGAGGGTTGATTTCTAATGCCGTGACGCGGTGAAGGGCGCTCTCGCGATAGATCTCCCTTTACGGCCGTAGCAACGTCACACTGCATAAATCAATGGTAACGCGGTTGAACACGGCGTGGATTTATCGAGCGCGTCTTTCCCCGTGTGTAATGATAAATTATGACGATCGAATGACGGTGGGTCTCGAGGCGACAAGAAGGGTGACGATACGCGCGTGTGTGCACACAGGATGACGTGTAATATGGGGTGGCCGCGCCATTTTCGGGGTGAGTATCGGCGAGTGGCGCACGCTATTATTATATGCTCGTCGTCGTTTGCTCGCCAGCCGCCAATACGGACTTTCCGTATAATGGCGTCATCCCCGAGGCGAGTAACGAGGGTCTCTCGTGCATACGGTGCTGCGTAAACATAAGCTTGCGAGGACAGTACCTGTACGATAATGCAGCTTCCTGGAGTGAATGTTGATACGCACACTAGTGCAATTACCTCGAAGTCAAGTGAATTAAACTGGATTTGCAGGAGAATTTATTTTATCTCGATCTTCAGCTTACAAAATCGGGTGTCGTCGTCCAATTGTTAAATTTTTAACCCTTCTTAATTAAATGGAGATAAAGCGCGACGTAAAAATGTAACGTAATTATCGTCGTCTAATTAATTATCTTCCGAGCGTCGATAAAGAATTATTTTTCTACTTGTAATCTTTCAACCGGCTCAGACAGTTTTCATTTAATTAGAAAGAGAAACTCTCTAATCGTAACACATAAATTAACGTTACCGTGAGCGTGGGTGGCAGGACAGTTTATCTAGTGCGCGAGTTGTTCTAGCACGAGTTACTGGCATAGACTGACTTTTACGCGGCATCAGATGCGAGTTAATTACATTAATTAACATATTGACATGTACCTTACAACTTTACCATTATACTCGTCCCGACAGCGTGAAAACCGCACTTGCATTATACATTCAACGAGGGCTGCCAGTAAATTAGTGGTCTTACGTTAATGCACTAATCACGAGAGGTTAATGAGATCACATATAAATCTACGTTGTACTGTTGTATAATCCGTATACCTTTCAAAGCAACAACGGGAGAAAAAGCTGCTTAAGATGACGGTTAATTGATTCGTCAACAGAAAGTCGTTTTACCCGCAACGAGTCTAATTTTTTATTCTTATTATTTTATTATTGGCTCTTTTTACATTAAGCGCACATTAATATCTGAGATTTTAGTTTCGATGAAAATCCAATATCAGATCGACTGACGTATCGAGTCAAAAAGTTTCGATATGGGACCGAATGTCGAAGAGTGCCGAGCGGTTCGATAACCGTTTCCGACGATTTTTCATGAGAACGTTTCGTGTAATGTGTCAATTTCAGATACGTCCATGGCAAACACACGCTCGGTGAAGAATCACTCGCGAAAATGAGCGCGGCCGTAGAAAACGGCATGGACCCCTCGAAGCCGCGCGGCGGCGTTTTCTCGAGGGCGTTCGCCAAGCGTGCGCAGCCCTACGAG
>VBVR01001593.1:0-28810 GCA_011638315.1 Tetramorium parvispinum | reverse complement strand
TGCTTATATTAAATGAAACTATAAAATATTGAAGAGGTACGATTTAGGAGACCGGTACGCATTCAGCAACTCTCCCCTATATAGAAGTTCTAATATTATATGCGAATTTCACATTCTACAGAATATCCTTCCTCATCGACATTTAATAATAATTAATTAATATCCATTTTAAATTAGGATCAAAAACACATAATGGGTACATTGTGCCCTTCACCTTCTCTTCTACCCACGAACAATGCCGTCGGTCGCGCGAGCAACTTGGGGAAGGGAAGAGAGGGAAAAGATCCGAGGTATCCGCGCACCAAACGGCGACGTCGTAAATCGTTGGTAAATCACGACGAGTCGAATAAATCACGCATTATTTCACGAGGTTGCGCGACGCCACGCCGTTTCGCGGTCGGAAATCTACAGCGCTGCGCTAACTCGCCGCAAAACCATCCTGCGCTGAGCCGCGCGTTACATGGTCAGCCACTGATGCGTGTTTTCGCGGATGGAGAGGGATGATTGTGCACGGACTACCCCGATCAGATACGAGCGCTCGTATGCGCGAGCGGTTTACCATGGCGGTCGGGGGATCGGCGGTTCACGGAGGGGTTGCACGGCGAACTGTTCTGCGGCCTTCCCCGGCTTTTGTGCACAGGGAAATCGGGCTATACGCGGCGAGGCTTTTTTCTCGCCGCCGCTGCACCACGACCCGCTGCACCGGGCGAATTCGCATCACGTCCGCAGCGCAACGCGACGCGACACGATGCGATGCGTCGTGCCCCGCGGCGCGTCGCCGCCCTGATTTCGAGCTATTGGGCGGGTTAGATACTTATGTTGCATTCTTGCAGGACTGACCGATCGATTGGAGCTTCCAATTATTTTTATTACGGACAAATTACACTTCGTTACAGATAATATTTCTCTTGTAAATATTGAAACTTATAAATATATTAACTTATTAACGCAAATTTATAATGAGGAAACAAAAAAAATAGATAATATAATATAGATAAAAATTTGCGAGATTTAATATTTAAATATTTTGAATATTTAAAAGTATTAAAGTATTAAAATATTTAAACTCAAACTTATGTATTAAAATACTTTAAACTCAAATATTTATAACTTTTTTATTTTAATGAGACAGAAAATTGTAAAATAATAAAGGAACATGAGTGTACCATGTGCGAAATATTTACGTAATTTTAAGGCTTTTCCGCGCGTGTTATTCTGTCAATGCGACAGCGGTTAGGGTCGCCGAGTGGAATCAATACCGATGCATTCTGTTAACTACAGGTCGCATTGATCAACGACATAGTGGCGCAGCTACCCTCTCTGTAAACGCGTTGTGGATCCTTTTTGAAAAACGGCGGATCGTTCATCTTAGCTACATCGACACCCGCCGCATTCGCGAAGGGTCTCAATCCGCGAACAATGGAACGGTAGATGTGCTGAGTTGACAGCTATTTCTATAGACAGGGAAAACGTATTACTCTAACGTACCTTGTTCGGAAATAAATGTTCGAGACCGCTTTTATGCTCGCGATTGTGAAAACCCGTTTCTTTCCTGCGTTTCTCCCGCGGACCGGGTAGTATCCTCACATTCTGAATTTCTGATGTAATTCCCTTTGTAAGTGATGCGCACAATCAGCGTCGAGTTCTAAAACAGAAATTAATTCTCGGTTACATACCCAATTCTCGATTGAGAGTTACAAGTTTACATAAATAGCGTACGTATCTTTGCAAAGTGTCGAAATAATTCTCTTTTATCTAAAAATATATTTAATCCAAAAAGATATCTGAGGTAATATAATCACGTATAAATCGTACGAGTAACAGATAGTTAAAATATTTATCAAGAATAGAAGAGACAAAGCTAAAATTATCAAGAATGTAAATTATCAGGAAAGAATTTAGCGAATAAAGAAAAGGAAGTGTCAAGAATAGAATAAAATACAAGAATATATACATGAGAATATAAAAGTAGAGGGACAGCGCACACATAATGTCTTTCCCGTTTATTGCGCTTCCGGTCTCTTTCGCTCAGGAAGCAAACGAGGACGTTGTCGCCCGGCTGCCATACTTTCTCAAAATTAACTTCAGTCGATTAGTTGCCCCCGTCTATCTTGGATCGAAGTTCGGGCCCGTGCTCGTTCTCGCGAAACGATCCCGGAAGCGGGGAAATGAATCCACCCGCCTGCCCGTCTACCGCGCGCGCGAGCTTCTTCCACTTCTTCCTTCCCTCTAAGCCGCCAACGGATCCAACGGACAATCGCTTAATCCACTCAGTGTGTGTGCGCGCGCGCGCGAGGTTAGCCGCGACCGGAAAACTTCGAAGGATAATTGATCGTCCCCTGTTTTTGCCATCCGCGCGCCGACGAAAGCTTTCCTGGTCTCCCGCGGACGGTTTCCCCGGGGCGAGAAAACTCCCCCCGAGGAGAATGATGATCGCGGTAGGAATCTGCTGATCTCCTCCGTATTTTCTGGCCGCGCTCCCCGCCGAGAATACGTCGGCGCTGCCGTGGCGTCTGATAAATGCGGTTATCCAATCTGGTTTTATCGACTCATTTCTTTTGCGCTCGACAATCACATCCCTGTATGAAGAGCTTCGCTTTGTCTCACAAATTGCCGACAGCATTATATAAGAGTTGATTTTATACGCGTAAACTCTTACGGGCACTGATAGCGTAATGATAAATTTATCAGTTGAATTAATTCAGAATTAAATTAACTGTGACAAGCAAAAAGGGGCTTTGAGAGTTCACTGGTTGACTGGTATATAAGTTAACATTATCGACTTTTAATAATTAATAAGATACACAATTATAAATCGAATCGTTTCGGTTCTGCTTTGAGCCATCCTCAGCGATGTGGTAATAATTAAATCAAAATGATTTCACATTCTCACTGCGATAAATGAATAACTTCAAAATTTAATGATCTAAAAATAGTATAATTTCCACGAGAACATCTAAGCATAGTTTATTAATTATTGAAATCGAAAATAATCATAACGAATAAAAAGAATATAAATGAAGTCATTCAGTTAATAATTTAATGCATCGAAATTATATTCTGATAATTTTGCCAGAACTAATCTGCAATGATTTAATCGAATTTTCGAATATTCTACAGAATTAAGTTTTCACATGTCAGATATTCAAATCCTAATTCGCATAAGACATGAAGGAAATCGATTTCGGAAATGTCTGATTTTTTCGTATAATCTCTATCCGAATAGAAATATATTGCCGGCAGAATTTTCAAGAAACGATATGTATTTACGTGCAAATTGACTACTTGAAATTGGGTCTCGGTGAGTCAGCCGTTCTCATACAACAAGGGGATCGACAAGTTTCTAAAAGCTCCGGGAAACACGATCGTAAACGCAGCCGCCCTCGTTCGTTCCCTCGCTATAGTAAATGCTGGTAAACGGTTTGTACGATTGAAGTAAAGAACAAGCAGCGGCGCTGCGACAAACGTTTCCATCATGATCGTAGCTCGCGACGCGCGTGCCGCGGCGAATCGATCGTGTCGAATAATCTGGAAACCGTTGAAGCTCGCTACATTGAACTCGACCTGGCACGATGAACGACGGGGCTTCCTTATTAGACGTCGATCGATGTTGTCTTGTCGCACGCTACGCGGAAAAGAGCGAAAAAAAGAATGCGAGGAATTCGTCGTGCGCCAATTTGCCAACGTCCGCGCGTCAATAGTTTAATTTAGCCTACGCCTCGGTCACTGAATTTCAATTTCTTTCGAAATCCAAGATGTTAACGTTTTTATCCAAGAATTTAATAAATAATACAATTGTTTTAAAAAAATTTTATTAAAATATAAATTCTATTAAATTGAAAAAAAAATATATTTTTTTAAATTTAAATTCGTGTGTGTGTGTGTGTGTATATATATATATGATATATAAAATTCAGATATCCATGATTGTGTAAAATCCATTAGGCGGATTTGATATTTTCGACGATAGGATAACTCGAGATAGAATTCGTAGTTCGCTCTCATTGGCAATACTGAAATTTTAAAACGGTCAGGTTTTCGACGAATGTTGTTGCAAAGTAGATCACAGCGCAGGTCCTTCGTCATTTGATCGTTTTCAAGGATGTCTTCGATACTAGCGTCGAAACGTCGGAGGAGATCCTACCCAGAGTGCAATATCGTGTAGGGTGACCCGATGGCAAGAAAGGTCGCAGCACTTACGACCTTACTATGTAGTTACAGAAACCGAAATGTTCTCAGGTGCCGGACACTTGCCGGACAAATACCACGGTGAGACCTCGTTATCCCAGATTTCGGATTTGCTTCGTGTCGAAGTTCCGGCGGAAACACCTCGACCCACCATGAATCGGTGCATCGATCGCATCTGGGGGTAATCGAGTGCTAAACCTAACAATAAATGTTAAGGACTTACAATGTGCCTGGCGCGAACAGCAGCTTTATTCGTAACATCTTAAAAAGATATATTCACGGAAGGAAAATTCTAAGATTCTAAGAATATTTTCAAAAGGATGTTCGCCAAAGAGAAAATTTATTACGACTATTTTAAGTTATTTGAAATCACAATGTGTCTGTAAAATTCTCATAGGTAAAATTTATTATTCATCCAAATATTCGGATGTTTTATAAATCGGAGACTAAAAGGTTTAAGCGTATTTGTTAATCTAAGAATATCCAGGAATTTTTTCAAGATTATTCAAATACGATACGCTAGTCATTTCGAATATAGGAGATATCCGGTGCAACTTGAATTGATCGTGATGCAGTCTCAATGCCATCCGCCACTAATATGATAAGAGTTGATGAACATTCACATGTGGCATTGTATCCCGAAGCAATTGATGTTGGAATCGATGCAGTTCGTTTTCAATTACATGCGATCGTTTCGTCCCGTTGCGTGCCACTCGATCGTTTTAATTGAAATAACGTCAAATCCGCAAATTGAACAGCGTGGACGAATAACCGCGTACGCGAGACCGATCGATTCAAGGTTTTTTTCAATTAACCGTGACCTAATCTGGGAAAATGAAAACACGATTGATCCCCGCGGTCCGCTCTACCGTCAGTGATGGCCGTCACTCTTAAGTTAAATCGATATTATCATGAAAGCAGATTCACTTTTACTGGCGCAATATCGAATATGCGTGCTGACACAATATGCAAAATGAGAAAAAATCCCGGGATTTTTAATATTTTTGTCTAGATACTTCAGCATCATTTTGAACTCAGAGAAATTTAACACGTTTATGGACTTTTAATGACATATTTGTTCCGTGTATCTTTAACTTTCTAAACAGATAATTCTCGTCTATTAATTTTAGAATCCTATTTTTCGGCAATTAGATTATCATTTGTTCTAAAATGGATATGAAAATTTCCATGACATAAATTCTCAGTGAGATCCATTACGAGATGCGCGTTCTTTCTCCGAATTTTTAGACAGACAAATTCTGTCAGTTATGTAACTCTAAGTTTGCGCTGACTACGCTTTAACGAATTCTCGAAACACATCTCCCGACTCCTCAAATCTCTGAATTCTCTACAATGAACGTCTAGCTCATTACTTTTCCGTTCTTCGACAACCGGAGGGATGTTTACCATTTGTTTCCAAGGGGAAGACAACGAAGCTTTCGTGACATGCATATATTCTCTGCGAGATCCATTATAATCATTTACCTTGTTCCGCGAGGTCGGTACTACGTCGATTTTCGCGTTCACGGAGTATACCTCGGAGCCAATTTCGATTTGCTCCACGGTCGCGCGACGCATTTCGTTCCGTACGAAACGGGGTGAGACGATTCGACGGAGCAGATAAGTGCGGTTCGCCGCGGATTCGATAACGCTGTCACGTATGCGTACTTTATGTAAAATTTTATGAGACGCTCTCGCGATTTCGTCCCCGGTAACAATACATTTCTTTTGTTCTGCTTTGAATATCGGATCGATGAATGACGTGACACGACGCGACGCAGCGTGAAGGGGAAACACACTCTTAAATTTATTATCCTCACGACATTTTGTTTTCTGCGCAGTCGAATCAGAAAGTATTAGAAGGGAGAGATAGCAGTACAATGAACTCAATACCCTTAGGTATCCCTTTTTAGGTTACCCCTGCCTATTGCCGCTCTGTCTTGTGTCACAATACGTACATCCGTCTTTCCCGCTTATTTGTATTCCGCAGATATATTGATATACGCCACACCCCGATAAATCCACCTTCTTCGTGGAAGATTTATTCCACGTGTCAAAGGACGGCAGGGGATCTGGATTTCCAAGACGGGCGCGTGGAGGGAACCGCTATTCTATTAGACGGCCGATGATTGTTTACAAGTTTTCGTTGAAAAAGATCGCGGAGAACTTCGCGAACTTGAAGGTGCGAACGTTTCTATGAACTACAAATAACAGAAGCCGCAGAGAGATACGTTCGAATGTTACAATTTTTCTAAAGGGATTTCTTGTTTCTACGTAAGTCATCGTGTTTCTCGCTTCATCGAATTCAGTACATACACATACACAAGCGTGGCACTTCTTTGGACGTGTGCAATAAAAAGACGCTTGCCAAGCTACCCTCCGCCTAATGGTCATCTTGCTCGGCGAGATAGAGGGCTTCTCCTTTCCGGCGAAGAAATCGGTAGATGGTCTCTTCTTCCCCCCCCTCTCTCGTTCTTCCTCACCCTCCGGCCTCGAATGCGCCATCTTGCCGGAGTCTTTTTCCGACCCTCCGACGTCCCGCAAGAGACGACGACGTCCACGAGAGCTTTCCGTTTCTCCGACGGATTTTTCGATAAAGCTCCGGAAACGACCGGCAGGAGCGCGGCGGGAACCACCACCATCACCATCAACTGACGCACCCTCGTCTCTATCGCCTCTATCGTACGTACGAAGAAAGGGGTGGCGTCGACGCCTGCGAGGGAAAATAGCATTCCCAGGATTATACAGACATGCCGGTGGAAGGATGGTGTCCGAGGCGAGAAGCATTTCAACGGCAACTATGGTTCGCCAGGGATATTCGCGCGACGCGCCGGACACCGAGGAGAACGGCGAAAGGGGTTGGAAAAAAGGAAGGATGAGCGGTCGCTCCGAGGAGAATCGGGGGAGAGAATGTAAGAAACCGGGGAAGCTGAAGCGAGCCGCGTTAGCCAGATAGTGAGCTATAAGTCTAGAAACTCGCTTCCCTCTTCTGCAGCTCGCACTCGTAAATCAGAAAAATGCGCGCCTCTAATGTAATGGAAGCGCCTTGGGTACCGTGTACAAGTTTAGGGATCCATGCGCCGCTAGATCCGTAAGTTATAAAAGTCCGAGGATATAAAAATCCGAGCCCCGAGTATCTAACTGTCCGGGAAGTGATGCATTCGTAGGTATTTACATGGATCTGTAGCGCTTGGTGTATCATATATATCTTTTACAACGTCGGTTACAGAAATTACAAAACGCTTAAATTGAATGCGTAAATGTTTGCATTATAAGCTTATTTATATTAAGCTGCCGGAAGGCACATCCAAGGAATTTATCTTACACCCCAGATTGCATTTAGTCCTTTCGTTCAACACGCGCGAAACGAAAGTGTGCTCATTATTCTCGAGCGACATTGTTAATCAGCAGTACCGGCTCGCCAGCCAGCTCGGAAAACTCGTGCCTTCTTGAACTTATCGGAACGAGATAATAGCAGTTCGTGACGCCGAGCTGTCCGGTTGGGGATCGAGTTTCTCGTTGCTCTAGGGGGTATTTTTCTAAGAGGCGTTTCTCTCGGCGGAGTCCTACTCGGTTATTTCGCTGACACGAGCTCTTTGACTTCTCATACTTCCCATCTTTCTCGCTTTTTTCGTGCCAAGTGTTAGAAACACGCCGGCATGAATATTCATTACTCGAAGGGCGCCTCGAAGTCTAGCAAATGTTAGTTTAGTATACTTTCTCCTAGGAGTTTTAAATATTAAATCTAATTTCTGACATCAAAAAGTCGAGGCAATTGCGTATTCAACAATAAAAAAAGTATAACACTCTAAATAATTTAAATTTTAAAGAATAAAAACTGCAAGAGAGAGAAAGTCTCTATATTTAAAGGGATTTAATTTACTTACATAACGGTTTTATTCTTAAGCTATAATTAGCACAGTGTAAATGATGTGACGAGGAAAATGGAGAGAGAAAAAAGACGCACGTAAATCAAACAATGTAAATTGCATTTATTATTGAACTTCAAAACAGTAAAAAAATATTAATATTGCAAACATTATATTAGTACTTATAACAAATTAACAAAAGAAAAATTAAACAAAATTATATTCAAAAACAGTTGAATGCTGTCAACGGTATCGTTATTATGCAAGCGAATTTATTCGCTTCGGAAAGGTAGTTGTTCGATAATAAACGGCTATTTAAAAATTTGCACTCGTTCAGTTGTCGCTCAGCTGTTCCCGCCGAGGTTTCGTTTCCGACGGACGAAGCACCGGCGCGTTTCCGAATCTTTTCCGGTTGCGTTGTGGCTGTCTTTACCGTTGACACGGCGCCTCGATTCCTCCGCCGCCGTTTCTCCTCGCGTACTTTCGTCCCCCCCAGAGTGCACTCATGCCTACTTGCGAGGTTGTCTCTCACGTCAAATCCCAAAGCCACTCAGCGGCGTGGGTACACGGGGGAAACACTCGGTCCTTACGCGCTACATCTTGATCGGGCATGTCAAATTCATCGATCGTTCATCGTTGACGCGCAACAACCGTGCGCTCACGTTTAACGGCAACAGGAAGTGGGTCTCGGATCTTCAGATCTCTCCGAATTGTCGACGTGATTGACATCGGTTTTTAGAGGAACTTCCGCATATGAAATTCTCATATATCACACTCGGAGACCTCCGACTGCAAAACGTCATATTATTGCAGCCTTATCTTTGCGATAAATGCCAACATCCTGTAGATGCTACGTTGCACGCTGAGTTTTTAATTAACTCGGTCGTTGACGAACATCCGGGTCGCAGCTATCGCAGGACGAGCACGTCCGCACGTGGACGGGACTGCTTCGGGAGAGACCTAATTTGTCCAGATCATTCGTATTCGGTGTGGATCGCTCCTTGGCGAGCGTCCCGGCTGCTGATGGCTGCAGATAGAAAACGAGAGAGGGTTTTGCAGGGACGCTAAGGGGAAGCTGCAGGCGGAGAAAATTCTTCCTTGGTCTTTCCGTTCGCGGCGAGGACGCGGACGGGACGAAAAGACAGGGAAAGAAGCAACCCGCTTGCGACTTCCTTCGTATAACTGATGTCCCGCGGGCTACTTTGTATGCCACGAGGAAAATTCGCTCTCACCAGCAGTGATGTGTTCATTTCTCGCGGCGCGGTCGACTCCATCGTTTTTTTCCTAAGGATTCTGCAGGAAGTGGATTTGTGACATCGAACTTATCAGATAAGCAAGGTCATCGAATCAGAGATTTAAATCGGAGAATCTAAAAAGAATTCTTTTTTTTTCTCGTGAATTGAAAATCTTAGATCCCGGGATTTTTATCGAATTACGTAACATTTCCAAATACTCGTATTATAAAAAGATAGATATAGATATTTAAATTGTCTATCTGTTTGAGCTTAAATATCTAAAAGATTTATAGTCCGAGAACATTAAAGGCCTAAAAAGTACATGATATGTCGTACAAAGTTATCGTCAGTTTCTTCTCTTTGAAGCTGAACATTCCCCTCTGATTAATTCACAAAGGTCGCATTTGTGCGAGACGAGCAAGAAACGCGGTCGGTTTTATCTCCCCTTTAAAATCAAATTTTCCCGAGTCGTCTCAGGCGGCTTCAATTTATGCGAAACAATAATCATCCGTGTCTAATTTATCCCGTTCGAAGTTTTTTCCGTTCGACTTGCTTTTTCCATTCTTCCTACCGCAATGCAGTATCTCCTCGCAAAAGGTACCTCTACCTATGCGTACGTTTCGTTATGAAGTACACGTTGATTTTTTCCTTTGACGACAAGAGCCCTGTCTCTCTGCCTCTTCCCTTTTTCTTATGTCCGACCATCAAAAACCCCTTTGTGTTTTTATTTCTGCCCTCGCGCGTAACACAAGGCGCGGACAAATGAGCCTTCATGAGCGGACTGATTAATGACCGTGGTTAATAATTAACAATCCTCCACCCTTCCATTAAGGTATCGTGCTACGCTTACGCGGCCGCCTTTAATTTTTGATCCTAAGCCGACGAGGCGAATATCACTTGAAAAATATGCGACGCCGTCGTTTCTCACGATTTCTTACGAGACTCCGCGCGACTCCGCGATCGTGTAGAAAGCACGCTCTAGCGTGTCTGCAGTCGAATATTTATAGCCGGTGTTCGCGGAACAATACACTAGCGCCGTATATGCGTGGCTATACGTTTTATGTCGCCTTCTCACGTTATCGCGTGGCGAATAATCGACTCGTATCTTGACGACAAAATTAATCGCGCGTTAAGTAAGTTTTCATGAGAATATCAGGATTCGAAATTGAGACTCTTCGCGCGATTGCTTCATTATTTTCTCTCATTTACTTATTGTTTTCTCTTTTCTTTTCAATTTAATTATCGTGTTTATTAAATATTATTATATTATATATTATATTTTTATATATATTATTTATATATATTATATATATATTTTTTTTAATAATACATGTATATTATTAAAAATAATCACGCGTTTATTACCGTTTTAATAATAGAGACTCTTTTTACTGTGTTTTTAGTAGATGCTCTATAAAATTTCGTATTTTCTACGAATTAATATGTCTCGTTATTATTAATCGAGCGCGTAAGCCTGTCGAACATTACTTCGCACCGCGTTGCACTTCCCTCGTTTGATATCGCAGTTAACGTTTATTGATTCTCCCCCTCGTCTTAATGCAGCCAGTCGATTCCACCACGCTCCAGTAAAGCCATCCTCGCTTTCGTGTGTGGGCGAGCGAAGAGATTTAACATTCCGGTGCGACGGTGCGTTTGCCGTGGTTTAGATCTTCCACGCCGAGTAAAAATGATACAGTCGCATACGAAGCTTGGAATATTCAGCGCGAGAGAAACGGCCGTAACCCATATCCGCTGCTATACGACTCCTTCTGTGCCATAAAGACGGTAGGCTCCGGTAGCATTTCATTTTATGGATATTTATAAGGCACGACAAAATTATTAACTGGGCTTCGAAATTCTCGTGCCGTCACGATCGTGCGTGTTGCGATGCATTAAACATTAATGGCACAGTACATCCATAGTTTTTAAATTTAAGCCAAATCCAGAGTCAAAAGTCTAAGGATTCGGTTTAAAACCGACGGGATTTAAATATCTTGACATAAAAAGGGATTTAAAAAGTTAAAAATTTTAGGATTTCGGCAGATTGTCGAAATTCGCGATCTGAATCTGACACAAGCTGAAAAGTTCTCTAATATCTGACGTTTGTTTCTGTAAGTAAATAGTTTCACGTCGCGCGAGAGAAAACATGAAGCTTAATTTATTCCTCCCGTGAGATACGCGGGACAAAGATCGCGAGACGCATCTTTTGTCGCTTGCTCGAGTTGCATCGCCCAGCTGTATGGATTGCGAGTCTTCGGGGCGAGGTAGAGCGATGGCAGCGCAGAATGCAATTATGTAAGGACAAACTTCCGTAACGGCGCAACACGAGCGGTAGAGAAAAGTTTTTTACGCCTGGCATCGTTAAAAAGAAGTCTCCTGGAAATTGCGCGGATAAGGGCGTCTTCTGCGTGTTCTAACGCTAAGGAGGAGCCTTAATATATTCCACGGTCTCCCTTCGGGAAGCTGAAATAAAACCGCCGGTTGTAAATGAATACCTGCTTGAATTCCTACCTGTTGGAATGGCTACTTGGAATTCAAAAGGGCGCGAACGTGAAACATTGCAGGATTAAATTAATTGTATTAACCTGACCTGGGACGAGCAGTGGACTCCGTGTTATTCCCCGTAGCGCTTAGACCGCCGCCGTAATTTAGCCGTATTTAATTCCTTACGATTCTCGCAAATTGAATTAAAATTGCGGAATCCTTTAATCTTCGGTGACCGCATCTTTAATTATCCCAGGTCGTTTACGCCGTCAGCCCTCGCGGATCTTCAATTTACCGTAATATTAATACGCGTAAGATCTCGCTTCGGGAGAGCGATTTTAAGCAGAGCTTTTCTCGGCCACTCGATCTCAGGTACTTCTGGTCACTTAGTTTTCCGGTGAAAGAGCTGTTCACCGGAGAGAGAGAAAGAGAGAGAGAGAGAGAAAGAACGCGTTGATTCTAGACGCGCTGGCCGCGCCGAGAATTAAAGTGATTTAACGGTAGTATGGTGCGCTCGCTTTACTGATACAGCGCCTATGCAGCAGAGAGGAAGTCGCAATTGTCTCCGCAATCCGCACGCCATGCGGAACGTGCGCCTCGCAACTCGCCCTCCCTCGGCCGCGTCGCCGCGCCGCAGTGCTGTACCGGCTGTGCAGCAGCCTCGATCGCCTCTTTCTCGCGTTAAATTGAACGCCGTTCTCGGTACGGACTGGTCGCGCGCTCGCACTCGGTCTCGCAGGCCTGCGAGAGAGAAAAGCATTGTATCCCGTATCTCGCGCGCCAGCTAATTTCGGCAATCATCGCTATTGTGCCGAGCGGGCCACCCGATGTCGCTTAAATCTAAGCGGAATTGTGTGGAGAATTGTGCGCTCCCGTATCTCTCTCGCGGCGACCCGGGTAGGCGGATGTCCGTCGACGCGGCGATCGAATAAATTCGCCCTGCGCTCTCTGCCGCTACTGACGAACGAGAACGGAGCGGGGAGAGAGAGCGAGCCGCGAGAAAAATGCCGCGATATTCATCCGCCATTGTAGCGGTCTCTGCCGTGACATTTGTTATCCCCTGGCTGCCGAACGCAGTATAGTCAGGCGGGCTTAAGCGTAGTCATGACGTTTCATGCATAGGCCGCGAATGCAACCACCTGATTTTTTTAGAACAAATAAAAATCATCTTCTACATCACTGGAGACGGTCCAATTTTGCATAGAATTGCTTCGTATCGTAAGAGACTCGTTGAAGTCATTTGCGATAAAAATTTTGAAGAGATCATTTCAAACGCACATTTGACAATTTATATCGATAATTGCTCTTGAATTCGACTTGGAGGATATCTTCCCCGTATTCCCCGCGCAGCAATTTCGTGAAAGAAATGTGAAATAATAGAAACATCGACATTCGAGGTTCTTTTTTTTTTCAATTGAAATTCAAATCTTCAGTAGGCAACGATCCGCGGCGTTAATCACGAATATTCCTTGAACTAGTTGGTTCATCTTTCCAATTTTCGGTTCCATTAATCGCCATTGGGTTATAACGGCGCGCGCCGGGGGTTTAGACCGGCCGACGATGTGAAAGAGGCGAAAAAACCGAAAAATCATCAACCGCCCGGCAAACAGAAAGCTGATATCGTGTAGGCAACGTGATCGCCGTTAAAATAGTGTTTGCCGACGCGCCGTTACGAAGTACGTGCGCGATGTACATTAATATCGTCCATCTGGCTCATCGCCAGCTTCGAATGAGCGGCGCGGCGGTGTATCAGTTAAAGCGAATGGAGTGAGAGCTATGCTTGCACCCGCACATGCACACGCGCGAAAGTTGTCCGTTGCATTTGCCGGCGGTACGTCATAATTCTATACGATATCATCGTAGAATTAAATGAAGGTTCGCAGATAAACAGTTTATTTCAATAACCCGTATGCACGGATTACAGATTACAATAATTATTCTCGGTCATGTTAGATAGGAGTTGAATAGATGTACATTGATAGCTTATCGACATTCGACTTTTCCTTTATTACACAATTCGAATATTAAATTCTCTCTCTCTCTCTCTCTCTTTTTTTAGCTCCTGCTGTTTTTCACATAATATAAAATTCTGTTATAATTCGTAATACTAGTCGGCGAAGCCGTACGGTTGTAGAAGTTTATAAAAATGTATCAGCACGTTGGGTTTTAAAAAAATATAATAAGCCCGCTTTTTCCGTGTAAATTTCAACTCTGAATAGAAGCGTTAAATATTGAGCGTATTTGCTGAGATCTCACAATGGCAGGCACTCGATGTTAAAAAGCTTTAAATCCATCAGCATAAATTTAATATTTCGCAAGAACATTACAAACCATTGATACGATGCTCGCAACGTATGTACATAAATCCGTTCGCTATCATCGCGCGGCGAATTATCATTCTCAAGGATGCTCTTCCTGCCTTTCTCGCGCGTCACTACACGCAGCACGTGTGTGTCTCGATTCTCCCCTCCGAAACCGCTTACACGCAAAAAGAGTATCCGCTCGTCCAGTAAGAATATTCTTGCAGCGGATGTCGTGCGTTTATTCGCAGACTTTTGTACCGAATTCGGACAGGCAACGACGAGAGCCGCGGCGCAAATCTTGTTTCGAGATGTCCCGCAAGAATACGAAGTTTTCCGCACATCTGGTTGCGACCACGGGCGATGCAGCCTCGGGAAACGAGTGCGCTGTAACTTTGCCCGCGACGGGAATTGCTTTCTTTCCGCCTTTGTCGAAGATCTTGCGGACCAGCGAAATGTCAACTTATTTTTATCGAATGTGAAGTACGGCGCGTGCACGACGTTGCGTATCGATTTGCGGAATTACGGGGATGCTTGAAATGTCACGCAGCGGTGTAGACAACGTACGCTATCGACTTGAAAGAACACATCTATATACGTGTATACTAAACTAAAATATATTATAAATAAATACGTTATGTAATACATAAAATGTCATATAAAAATAATCAGCCTTTTCCAGCTGGAGTGTTAAAACAGGAATGGATAAGAGAACGCGTTATTTTCAGATTTCTTAGATTTTTCCCTCTCATTTTTGCTCCCGGGGCATCCGAAAAATATTACGTTTCAAGTAACTCGTACAGACTACGCGCGAATTGTTCTGCATCGAATTGGCACGGAAATACATATTTAGAGGATACCGCGTCCTCAAATTTTCACTCTCGTAAAACGCGTGCCGCTACTCGGGATGTAAAACCCGGAGAGTGTAAAAAAGGGAATAAGAAAAAATGTTGTAGACATCGTTACCTGGTATCGCGCGTTTGTAGTCGCGCGGTTGCACCTGAGCCAATTTGAGCGTGCATTAAGAATTTACAGTCTTTTTAGTCGGGTAGCGCGTCGGGGCTCACTCAGGGATGGTTTCACCTTAACCGGCGGGCGGGAAAATAAAACGGGGACGTATCGTCGTCGTAAAAAGGTGACTCGCGCGTTTACTTTACGGGCGGAATGTAAACGCGCCCGACACCGTCGTCGCCGCTAACGCGATTCGCAATTGCGCGTGCCGTACGCGCCGCTATTTATGGCGAAACGTCATTGTTTCGCGAAGGAGCGCCGCGTAGTCGGCGGAATTCCGCAGCCGGTTCATTGCTTTTGACAGGATAACACATGGCTGTTCAAAACCGGAGTGGTGTAAGTCATTCGGACAGCCGCACAATAGCGGCGGCGGTGCGCATCGCAAAAATGTATTATACCGTGTTTAAGATATGTGCAATTGAGATCCGCGGAGCCGCGGATGTTCCGACGTCGCCCGCGAGCGGTTTATAATTTAATTACGTACTCTGCTTCCATTATTATGGAAGTAAACTACAAATGCACGTTTGTTCTTCTGTGTTTCAGGTATGTAAGCGAAAGGACAAATTTGTGCGATGCAGCGCGGCGAACAAGCTGGCGGTTGCATCCGCGCGTGGAAACGTTATTCCCAGGTATTTCTCGCGTAACCATTTATCAAGTTTCAACTCGACTTGAACATCTAGTTACTTTAGCTTTAATTCTTGAAAAAAAAAAATTTCGTCCGCCGAGACTACCGGCGGATGTAGCGGAAAGCGACGTCGGTTTTCCCATTTTCGCGATTTCCTCCTTCGGTCTTTTTGCTCGTATCAGAGTTCAGTGTCGGATAATGTAAAATCGCTCGGCCGTATTGTGTCCGACTAATCAACGGCGGTGTAATTCTCATACCCGCGGACGCGTTTAATGAAATCCCGGGAGTGCGGGGGTGGAGACGAATGAAATTTTCCCTCCGTCGGTTGCGTGCTCGACGAGAGAATGTCCGGTGCGGAAAATAGACGCGGGATAGACCCGTAGTATCCGGCGAAACGTCGTTAAAATGCGCCGGTAACTACCATTGTATCGCCTCTGTGAGCCGGCGGGCGTGATCGAGGGAGAAATCGCTGGACGCGACGATCGTGCACAATAACGCCGGTTATTTCAGCTTCTACCCGCGATCGAAACAGACTCGGCACTTAAGCCCTCGGCTTATACACAACGAGGCCACCATTATTCGCGCTAATAGAGAAACACAAGAGCTCGGACAGTGGGATTATGGGTTACAATGGTTTTGCGCGCAAAGTTTTGTCCTCCGTATTTTAAAAAAATCCTGAAATGAGAGTATTACGCGGAAAACCGAGAAAACCGGGTCGACAGGAATTGAGACGTACACACATACCTATGCGTGCAGACGAAGTCTGTAGACAAGGTAAAGATAAAGAAAATTTAGCGAATCGAATGAATAGGAAAGAATTGGACGACCGAAGCAAAATCGATTACCGGTAGCCGTATGTTTGACGACGCGACTGCATCCCTCCATGGCGATAAATATCGGAATGCTGTTAACTCCCGGAAAAAATGCCTCCTCGGCAGATTTAAATCTCACTTTACAAGGTTACGAGTTTGACCACGGGATCCACCCGGAAGCTGGTTAAACTTTCGAACAACCATCAGAGTAGCCCCGAGGGGTTGCCATTACCGAGTCGCAATGGAGGGACCAACTTCGACACTTTCGAATTTCTGAAACCTTTAGAACATCCTCAACATTCTGGACGCTCTTAACCCCGGAATGACCCAGCCGCGGTGCTTAATTCTGTCCTACTCTCTCCTATTCTCTTTTTTTCCGCCAAGTTTCTCGTCCACTCGCAATCCTTTTTATGTTGCCAAAAAAACGATCACGCTCATACAGATTATTAAACTTTCTAATTGTAGGGTATTTTAATCTTCTGTTTTTATATATTAAAATAAAACGATATCATTTAATCTTTTATTTATGGATTTCCTATAAACGATTAAAAAATTTTTTTGTTATACAAATCGAAATTTAATGAATGTAAGTGAAATGACGGAAATTTGTCAAATTTTCTTCTTTATATCTGAATGATCAAATTAAAACTCATCATTATACACATGTCCCATCAAATCATGATAATGTAATCTAATAATGCATATAAATTACCTATTAATAAACCGACTTTATTCTATATGTTTCACAACGCAGAGATGAATTACGAATTGGATTTTATGAATTATTTATGAAATTAGATCATCTTGAATCTGTGATATACGATCTTCAATCATTCAATCCTTTATCTATCAAATTTACGTTCAGCTGCGTTCTATTTACAAAGAGGACAATTGACGTTTCGCGCTTAATCGACGAGATCGATCGGTCGCCAAGGAAAAACGTTGCGAGTCCCGGAAGCGTAGAAGCTGCGGCGGACAGGACCGCTCGTACAAAAATGATGGCCACTCTTTTTTATCGCGTTTCAATGCGGTCGCAATCATACGCAGACGCATCGAAGCGCGGAGCTCTATTCTCGCGATCTCGCGATATTCGTCGCGCGGCCGCGATTCTCTTTCGTTTTCCAGCGCAGAATTTTCGCTCCGGGCGACCGACCACGAATGAGAAACAAACGGACGCGGAGGATCCGAATGGAAAAAAAGGGGATCTACTAAACGCGACCGCGCCGTCGGGAAGCGACACGCAAATAGGATCATCCCGTCGCGAGATGCACTCGGGCGGGATACATTTGTTTGTCGTAAATTACGAGCGGACGCGGTTCGTTTATTCGGCGCGCTACGATAAATACGTAGATGGAGGGGAAAAAAAGATCTCGTGTATACTTTTTGCCGCGCTACGTGCTCTTTCTCTTCTAAATTCGATGCTGAGCAGATGCGTGTGTGGTAGGATACGGTTCGGCTTGTTTTGACGCGTCAAAAACACCGCGTTTTCGCTTCAATTAGTAAGGATAATTGGAAGAAAAATATTGAATAATTTACCAATTAAAATTAACAATCAATTTATCTAATTCCTTTATGATGTATCACAGTTTTAATTGCTCTGAAAATGATAATCGACATTGATAAGCCAACATGGAGTTGGATGAAAAGTTAATGACAAATTGTTCGATATGCAACTTGCATGATGCGAGATCTAAAAAAATATTGTTTCATTCGCCTCAATTAATCGGGCAAAAACGCAAAACGCTTTTAAACGTCACGCGCGGACATTCGTACGCGGCAATTCGATCAATGTCACCACGATCGATCCGGGGCGGCGAAACGAGCGAATTCCTTCCGACCGTGCCAAAATCCCGGGGAAACTGCGGACACGCCGCGTGTACAAGCGCGCGTGCAGATCGTGTACGCGACGAAATATCGCGGATGCACTCGCGCGTAAATCTGTCAAGGTGAGAGACCGAGCAGCAGCAGCCGCTGCCACCGCCGCCACTATTGCGTGCGTGCGTCCACGGCGCGCCCGTCGTACCCTTAAACTTGCTCCCTATTCATAGCCGCGCCGCCTACTCACGGCACAGGAGCAATAATGCACACGATGAATGCACATTCGCAAGCCGGCGTGTGTGCGCCGTCGTGGAACGCGCTCGCACTCTCGTGGCCACCGACGCACCGGTGCGCCGATACCGAGCCTCTGTGCCGAGTCGGCGACGCGTCATTGATGCGATTAAGCCGTTCCTTCGCGTCATCTGGCACAATCGATACTGCGACGCGCGCGAGAACTCGGCCTTCGGTTGAGAGAGATCCGGGTATCGGGCAGCCTGACAACGAGGGAGCGATCAATGCGCCGGACAGCCTCTAATTAAGTCCCGTATTTTAAATGATAATAAACTCGTCATAAGGCTTGTATAATCGAGCGCGCGCATTCGAGCGAAAGCGTAATCAAATAATGACATTATTCGCAAATTGGAAATAACGACGAGTATTGAAAGAGTGTGGGGGCGAGAAGGGACGAGGGGACAGTGCCGCGTTTATTTTATTTACCCGGCGTATTAATTACACCGCGAGAGTGACGCGCGTGCCTCCGCGGCGAAAAATTGTATCGTTATTTATGTTAAGCCACTCGCGCGACACAATGCGTTACGCAAATGGTGCTTTCATTTGCATAGATTAATACGGTAGAAAGATGGGCAGTAATTGAGACGTGTCAAGGATCCTGAAAATTGCCGCCGTTGAATTTTTCATCCGCTCGAATTGCGCCGCCGTGCAAATGGAAAACTTAATCGTGTGCATTGTTTAACGGGTCACGGCTAGGTGCGTTCGTTGCAGGCGTTAGAAATATTTTATACGTTGCCAGAATATTATTCGACAAATATTTCATTAGATATATTCTATTTCGTTGATCTTCAACCGAGGACAATTAAATTTGGACAACGCGGTTCAACGCGTCGCGGCGAGTGTCATTCTGGAAAAAAAAATGTCATTGCGTTTTATTTTTTAGAAAGTTGAAAAGTAACCCTCTTGTAACAAAAAAAAAAAAGAGAGAAGCACAGTACGATGAATATGTAGCGGGACATTAAAGCAAATGAAAAACAACGTTCTTGATAAAATGTGTCTCTTCAGGTGGAATATCTATATTGGCGTTGAATTTAACTTTGCCATAACGGAGAGTACACTCCGTTGAATTAGACGTATGCGTACCGACGTGTACATTGGGTGCAATTTCGCGGCTCGATGGTTTTGATGGAATCAATTATCATTGTTATACGAGATCGACGAGATAGTCATCCTCTCGTGGGTACGGTCAGCGTCGCGTCGTGCATGCACACCCGACTCGGCAGTCGCTTTCACTCTCGAACCAACAATTACTCGCCGACGTAATTAAATGTCTCTCGAGACAGTTGGGCGTCGGCACGGCTACGTACCTCGATTATTTGCCGCGTTGACGTTCGTTATCATCGGCCCGGCCCGGTAGGATGTAGATCGCACGTACTAGTCACGGCCTATCAATATTCCCTTCGAACAGCCATGTAAACTCTCGTAGAAGATTGAATAAAGCCCGCGAAAAAATTCCGACGGGGAAAACGTCGCATAAACTTGCACTTCGAGATTCTTGCACTCCTGACGTTTCACAGCCTTTCAATCTTTCTCCAAGATTCGCGTAAATTACAATTTTCGAGAACCTCGCAGCCGGCAAACTAATATCCCTTTTGCATCTTTGGAGTCTCAGATCCTTAAAAAAGGAGAGCCTTGTCAATATTAAGGTCCATTATCAAGCTCATAATAATCCGGATTTAAATTCTTTTCGACTCAATCGTCAATTATTGTAGAATATTATTCTGATCGATAATGAATTGTTACGTCCGTCTCCTCGCCGCTAAATTTAACGAGCTCCGACGAGTGCTCCCCTCAAGTGTCAAAGACTTCTGCCATCTGTCATCTCGATGTCCTGGATTTCCGCAAAAAAAAAGCACGACGGAACGATTTTTCAAGGGTGACATTGTCGTCTCGCGTTACTGATTATTTCATTCCCCGCTTTTCGCGCTGCAAGATCGACATTTCCTTTTTCCAACCCCACGACAGCCAACGAAAGCCCCAGGTAATGAGAAATTTATCATCAGTCCGATCGCGGGCCAATTATTGCCGATTATCCGTCGACTGCCGACGACAATAGTCTTGTATTGCGGAGCATTGTCGAATTATATTGTCGAACTATTCCCGGCCGTCCTTATTTTTCTTTCATCTTTCATTGGCAAACGAAATGCGCCTCGGATGAAGCGATCTGACGATAATCGATCGGATATCAAATTGCAAAAATTTATATGTGTAATAATTATCGTAACCTTATGCAAGATGTTCTAGAATTTCCGATCAGCGCTGATACATCTCTTGTTTGAACACGAAATCGATTTATTGCAAATTATTCAAAGACCATGTTATGAAAATTAAGGTCCACAGATTCTGGGGCGCTGTACAGACAAGTGAATATTATTGTACCGCATGTAATTTACATCGCGTTTAAGAAACTTTGTTAGGAAGTTATTTACTTAGTCGATTTAATTTTGTTATAGAAAACGACCATTAAGTCTGTCGTGTGCTTTTGTTTAAAATATGTGCTTAAAGTTCCGTTTTACGTGGAAAAGATTTTACTAAGCGAGAAAAATGGGACGAAGGGACAACATGTCCCGCGCGGAACCATTAAACCGCATTAGACGACGCACTTATTGCTCTCTACATAAATGTTGCTGCTCTTAAATTGTTTCCCGATAATGCAGCGCGAGGAGGAAAAACATTTGCCGCCGGTGGCGTCGCGCAACGATTTATCATCGTGTCGAGTACGTTGGCGTCAGCTTACCGGTTACCAAATAGGCGAATTCGTGTTGCATCTTAATCGCATAAAAATGCATACGTTCCCTCTGGCGCAATGCTCTAAATTTCATCCTACGTAGTTTAAATAATGTGTTAGTGCAAATAATAAAATTATTCAATATTTCATTCCTTCGTAAATTTCAGTCAAATCTTTAACCTTGAAAACGAGAAGTTCTTTTATAATAATTTCCAAAAATACGAAGACTGTTTGAATGTGTAAAAATAAAAGTGTAAAGATCCGAATAATTAATTGAACGTTAGAACAGAAGACGTCAGAGTCTAAAAATTGTCGGGTTTCAAGGATCCGAGAATCCAGTTACTGGATGGTGCAAGGATCCTCAAATAAAATATTCTCGATTATTTGAGGACAAAGAGGACAAGTGGCTGGGACGACGAGATTCCAAAATGATTCGTCGTACAGCAAATATTTCGCGGGCACACGGGCTAGGGCGAGTACGGATTTTCATTTCACTTGACCCAATCGAAGAAGAATCCGGTTGCCCTTTCGAGCGCGACAGGCTAATCTCCTCGCACGGAATCCCTCGTCGGGGACATCTGTGTCGCCCGTGTCATCCGGGAGCACACACGCGCATCGGCGTCCATACGTGACACGTCCGTCCCGCCCGGACTGTACGTAGAGATCCGAGAGAAGCAATCAGTTCCATTTACCGGCAACGTTTACATGGATCGTTTGCGGAGGCCCCTCTCGCCCGTGAGCCGGGGCTTTCGGCGCGCCAGGCATTTCACGTATGCGGCTGGATGCTCGCGCGCGAATATATCCGGCGCAAACGTTACGTTACTGGATACGCCGGTGGATATCCTTGTTGTGGATTTCAACCCCCCCCCCTCCCTCCCTTCTCCGTGCTCGTTTTGTCGTCGCCGGTGCACCGCATTCCGCGCGTCTTCGATACACGCCGCCGTCCCTACCGGTGTTGCGCCCGCCGCCACTTAATCGAAAAGCCGCATACTAAATGAACCACTTTACCACGAGCGCACGTTCTTGCGCCGCTTGCGTTCCCAGTCGAAATATCGCCTGAAGCCAAGCGCTGGCAGAGAGTAAATTATCGGCATGGAAAATATAGGATTAGGCAGACCGTGACGTGCTCCGGCGTCGTCGCTTAATAATCGAGTCTGGTTCCACCTAATAATTAATTCGGAGCAGCGATGGCAATGCTAATTGCAATTTCCGTTGGAGGAATAATTCCCATTGCGAATTAATCAAGAGAAATACTCATTAATATTAAAATCCTGCATACGGCACACTGCGATATCCGATCATCGGAAACGAGAGGAAGCTGCATGATTTAATCCACGCGGAACGGTACTTTACGCGATAAGAGAGCCCGTGTCGTCGTGTGAGTGCGGAGTATATCTCTGCGCGCGTCGCTCTCTTCCGTTCATCCGCGAGCCGCGCACGTGCATCCAGAGCGAAGTGTACGAGGAGCCTCTGCACGCAATCTGGGCAAAAGGGGTAGCTTTGAATTCGTGTTGTACACAAACATTTCCAGGCAGGTGTCTCCCGTATTATTTCTCGAGCGCGACATGGTCGGAAGAATCCGGGGAGCAAGCTGAATTCGAGACTTCAATACGGGCTCCGCCGCGAGTCCTTTGAATATTCGAGTTCGCGTCGCCGACGAACATTGACGCTCTACGTCGCCAAGCCGCGGGGATGACGAATGAATTATTTGGAGCGTATGTAACGCGACCCGCACGTAGAAAGACTGTTTTCAGGGATTCTTCGCGAGCACCTTCGCGACGAACGTTTTCGCTTTGTACACATCATTCTTGCAAAGGACACCTGCGAGATTTCGCGACGCTCGGGTCAGCGGCTTTGATCGGAATTGTAAGCGTAAATATTTCATTACTATATCTTTCACGTGGAATTCTTCTTTCCTTTTACCTTTATCATTCTATAAATTTAACGTAAAACGCTTTCGGATAGAGGACTGAGAGAAATAACGGGAGGGACGTTCCGAGGTGGAATTCCAGCCAAGCGTTCGCATCATATTTCATCGTTCGTAAAATGATAATTTTCCGAGTCGCAGGAACACATAAAGGAAATAGAAAATCGACGTCGCGACGTGATGCGACGATAGAAACACGACGTACCCTTCGACAAGTCGATGGCGTGCATTCGATACCTTACGGGCGCATCACGTAAGAATGAGACGTCGTAACGGTGGAGGGTGAGCACGAAACTGATTTATATTTGCAGCGAACGAACGGAGTCAAAGAGTATCCTCGCAACCCGTTTCCTTTTGCTCCTTCGCCCACCCTCCGGGATGGCCTGCATGTGTGTGTGTGTGTGTGTGTGTGTGTGTGTGTGTGTGTGTGTACGTGGACGAAAGACTCGCCATCTGTCACTCTCGCGAACGCGCCATTGACTTCCCCGCAAGAAATGGAAAGAGCGATTTTTCAAAGGCGCATCATTATCGTTTATCATTTGATGATTTCCTCCCGTTTCTCCACACAAGTCCGGAGATTTGTCTGCTCGATCTCTCGAGCATTGCCATCCGCGAGAGTATGTGATTTCCTCGTCGATCTGTCGTTTTAAATCTCGAACTGACATGTCAGTTTTCATCAGATACAATCTCATTTTAGCTAAAAAAACAAATGTATGCGCAAACATAAAATAGTACTCAAATATCCGGATATTGGTATTTTCCTCTCAAACAGAAAATTGACGATAAGCGACGATCCTCAATGATATAAGGTTACATAAAACCATATAAAAATAACATAATATTTAGGGTAAGAGGTACAGTGATACAGTGATTGACAGGAGCAGAGTAATTGACATCCTGTTATATTTTTACCCATAACAGACTAACTGCTCATCGCGCGATTAATTTCCAGAAGAAGTAAAGAAGAGAAGAACTTTTTTAGAACCTGGAAATTAATCGTGCGATGAGCAGTTAATCCGCTATAAGTAAAAACAGGATATCAATCACTCTGCCCCTGTCAATTACTGTACATCTTCCCCTATACTTTCTATTCCTATAATCTAAATTTTTAGATATTTGAACTGAAAATTGATTATTAATAAGTCGGATATTTTAACCGTTACATTTTGAAGCTTTTCTTACGGGAAATCAATAAACTTGTGAAATCTCTTACCCTTATCTTTTTTCCATGTATAGAATAACGGGTGTGACAGACGGTCAAAAAGGAAACGATAGGGACAATGCGCCACTGAAAAATGAGCTCTTTCTCCCTTTCTTTTGCTAGAAAAAAGACCTAATAACGCGTCCGCAAGAGCGACAAACGGCATGCCATTTCGTCATACATAAAGCATTTGGAACGAATCGAGAAAAGACGAGTTAGCTGGTTGACGGGTGTTCCTGCGACGATGCATTATGCGGGCGTTTCTTTTCGCCGATATATATGTAACGCGTATATAACATTGGCACGCAATATGACATTCGGAATCGATATTCGATCTTGGAAAAGTGACGCATCGGCCGCCGCGTGTATATACGAATACGACAGATATCAACAGCCCCTGCACATGAGAATTTCTTGATACTTTTACATTGATCTCGAAATGATATTCTTCCGAGCGCTCATTTGAAATTAATCGCTTACTCAGCGAGTCCCTTTGCGTTACGTGTGGCCGCTGCCGCGAAGAAACGTATTTTCGAGGAAATTCTCGCTCACTTTGCAGCCGCTTTAGAAAATGTTTATTGTTCCCGTTCGGTTTGCTCGTCTTCCGTTCACTGTAACGTCTCCAGCGAAAAGGCCAAAGTGGCGACGTAATCCGCAAGGGCTGGCCTCTTGTGACCGTAATGAACGAACCGAGGGACTTTCCCATTGAATCCGCCTCTTAACGACTCCCATAAGTACCGAGGTTGAAGCAGGATACGATTCCCTGCGGGAGAACGACTTTGGACTTTCTTGCCGGAAGTAGCGTCGGAGTTATCCCGTCTTCTACTTCAACGCTTAAATCTAAAGAAATCATGAGAGAAAATTACCAAAGGGAGAAGAAGTAACGTGAACTGCATCGTTGTGAGCAATACAAATTATATTTACGTTCTTAGATTCACTCTTATTTAATACGATCGAACGGTTTCTTGCGTTCTTATGACGCTCGCGCCTTTGCGGTGGTTTCACATTTTAATCGCAAACACACGCCCTTCCGGCGGGCGTGGCTGCTACCGTCGGAAGAAAAATAACGCTGTTTTCGGTGCTTCCCTGACGAACAGCCCGTGGAAAAGCAGCCCACAGATTCGACTTTTCATCACGTACGGACCGCCTGCCACGCGACAAAAGCGGAAAGGAATTACGGTTTGATGAATACCCCTCGGGCGGCCAAGCCGCGCCGCACCACTCTCTTCCTCTCTCTTTCTCTCCGAGACATCGATATCCCCGGGGCTCGCCATTCACGAAACGCGGACAATACCGGGCGCAACAAAAATTACACGCTCATCTCGGTTTCGCATGATCCGCCTCGGGCCGCTGGCCGCGACGGCGATTTCCCGTCGAAACCCCTCGCTCCACAGCGCCGCACCGTTAACGTTGAGGGTTCCATTATGCGAACGGCCTACCAGATGTCACAAGGGTTACCGAGGAGTGACACCGTGACTAAAGTCGTTATCGTGTGAAGTACATCTGCCGGCGAAGCCTGTCAACGAAGCCTACTCGGTACGTTCGATCCTTCTATTCGCGAATCCTCAATGTTGACATCCGTGCTACGGCCATCTTTGCATTTTTCGCCAGTGCAGCTCTCAGACATTTTGGATCCTTTGAATCACTGAATTTTCGGAGCTCAAACCTTGACCTTTGATCTATCGCATATTGGATGTCTGTCTAATCCACTTTAAGAATTTTTTAAAATTTAGTTGCAATTCTTATATTTCGAAAGATTTAAAACGCTTGTAAAAAATAAGTACTAATATAAAATTTTAGAGAAATGTAAAATAAAAAGTACGCTATTCAATGATAATTAAAAAAATTATATATATATTTTTCGAATTACAATGGAAATCTTATAGATTTAACTTACATACTATTTTATCATTATGAAAATTCTATCATAACGTACACAGATTTATAAAATTTGCAGACTGGGCAGACATAAATGGGTGTTAAATCTTCCACATAAAAATCTCTGAAGCATATTTGGATATTTAAAAAAATTTTTAAGTGGAAATTATTTGGATCCCTCTGTTCATTGGACCTGAAAATCCTTAGATGCCAACGTCCGTATATCGAATTAATCTCCGTAGAGCAGCGTATCCGCGCGAACGAGGAGTTCGCGTGGCTGAGTCTCGTATAGTCGGGCTGTTATCGTCCGCGCCCACTTCAATTAGGTTCTCACATCGCTATCGTCGGCGCATCGACGTTGTCTTTTCTCCAGGTAACCCTCGGGCCGCCGGGTGTAATCCGACGTTCTCCGTGCATTAAGCCGGTCCCTTATCGAGGAGCATGGGTAATCGGTGTTTGTCCACAGCATCGTCGCGTTAATCCCCTTACGTTAAAATTACGCGAGCTGCGTGTTCATCGAGATACCTCGGCTTGGAAAGTAACGACCTAGGAAGCGCGCTCGCTCCATCGGCTCGAGCCGATTAGCGCGATCGAAAGTGCATTTACCGATATCGAAATTCCACCGCGGTGCACATTCGGATAATGCGTACTAATTTTACAATGGGAAATCGCGCCGTTTCCAAAGGGTTAATAAAGAGAAAACGCGCGCTCGAGCGGCTGCCGTGCGCGAGCAACGGAAAAAAGGCGACGGTCGTAAATCGTTCCGGGAGGAAGATCGGACCGTAAAATTCCATGCGCGGGGGTGGTTTTTATCGATTCAATATCTCTCTTTTCTAGGATTGGCCGCCACCGAGGTTGGCCGACAGAATCGGCGTTTCGAGAGACAAATGCGTTTCCGTGTATGCCACCGATTTTCAGATACCTTTCTTACTCGAAGCCTTCCAGATTCTTATCCCGGAATTCGCCGAGTATTTTATTCAAAAATTCCGATTTCATAGGACAAGCAATCTGTCTTCATATCTTTCAACAGTCCTTGAATTCGGTAGTTCAAGATCCTCGATTACTGTACATTTGTTCTTGGATTTCTTCTTCGAATCTTCTTCATATCGCTTCAGCTCTGTGTTGAATTTGAGATTCAGGTTCCAGAACGTAAGATATTCTTTTTGGCTCCCGCTGATTTTCGATTTGGAATATTTCGTTGGGCTGGCAAATCCTCGCGAACACTCGGATAAATTGTAGATACGCGCTATTTACAAGCCGTAGCGGCGGAGCCGTAACGCTACGGAATTTCCGTATGGGCACAAAAGTCATTCCCCATCCTCGCCTCGCTATCGGAACTCGGTAATATACGCGTGGCGCATTAAGGAAATTTAAGGTCGGACCCATGACAAGAGCGAACGCGACTGCCGCCACATCTGGATATGAGAGTTGAGATTTATTCGCGTGAAATATCGACGAGGCATCGAGCCGAATTCCGTGGTTTCGCCGAGTCCTCGCTGTTATTACCGCTTCCGCCTTGGCGGAAGTATAACGTATAGACGTTCTCAAATGCGCATCTCAGATGCGGGATTTAAGTTGCCTTAAACTGCACCGCTGCAGTCTCGTAAACGTTGAGGAAAAATAGGAAAAACTGACTTGTTCTCTTTGCTTCTTTTCCTCCCTTCGGGTAGCCGCTGTAATCTTTTCCGGTGCTTGTCGAGACTCTCTCTCTCTCTGCTTTCCCGTCCAGGTTTTACACAGTGCGGCCAAGATTAAAAGCTAATAACGAACCGTTGTTATTTCTTGAGCGGAAAAATAAACAGGCGATTTGCCGGGCCGCACGCAAACGCCTTCTCGTAAAGTCATTAAGACGGCTTTGCGCGCGTGTCCTGTGTAAATCGGATCGCCGTTTCCCGGCGGTGGCGACGCCGGCTTAAATCGGCGTGAGAAATAGCGGAAGCGCGTGCGGAAATCGCGACGAACGCGCGATACAGAAAGCCGGCTAAGGGAGCGAAACAGGAAAAATGGCGGAGCGGAAACTGCTACACGACGTGAAACCGAAAGACAATCGATGTATGTGCGTGCCCGCGCAACTCTACACGGTCTGGCGAATAAAAACTGGAAGCCCCGAGATCCGTCCGGGATATTTGAATCGTAAACATAAAGCGTGCTCGAATCCTCGGATATATCTGCTACTCTTTTTAGTAAATTTTATATTTTTAGAAAAACAAAAAGAAAAGTATAATTTTTTTTATTTCCCTCTTGATTCCGACGATTTCTGTGTTTCTCTTTAAACTCTACATTCCGAGTTAATCTACTAACAAACTCGTATCAAATAAAAATTTAAACTTCCTACGAAAATAACCTTCGACAGACGAAAAATCATATTTTCCCATATTAACGCTGTTAGAGTTAATAAGGGATATCCGTTGGAGGCATTTTGTCTAATTAAAGGATGCATAAT
>VBVR01001592.1:0-28845 GCA_011638315.1 Tetramorium parvispinum | reverse complement strand
AACAAATATGTTATTTGCTCATATCTTGTTAAATCGTTTTGGTTTAGAGCACAAAACAGAACTGTTTAGAGAACAAAATTGTTTTGTTCTCTAAACCAAAACGATTTAACAAGATATGAGCAAATAATATATTTGTTTACAGCAACTAAATAATTTTCTTAGGTATATATCAACAAAACTTTTGGTTCATAATACAAAACATTTTTCTCAGTGTAATATTCAATTAAAAATATGTAGTATATTGTGAGTAAAGGAACATAATGACAACTTCGAGATGAAGTGACTTTGTCATTTTTATCTTACAGCACTCGGTAAATACTGTAGATTCTAAAATTAATCATTTCTGAATGTGCTTCAAAGTTCTTTCATAATTCGGAAGATTATTATGACAGACGATATTAATTCGAAAATAATTGTTATCCGAATGTTTTTAGCCTCAGGATCGTAACTGTCGCGTACGAAACATTTAGTTTGTTATGTACCGCGATCATGCTCACTGACGACTGGCCTTGGGATAATTTGGATTCTGAGAGCAAGAAAGATCATTAGCGCTGTCAAGTGCTACCGATCGTGTAGAGATCTAATCACATTTAACTATCGAGATAAATTATAACCGAACTCGTGAAACTTTGAAAATGCCTCGGGGGGCTCTCGGGCTTTCAAAAATTTTCCATTCCGCTTTCGGCTGTGCTATCTTTGAATTTCTGTTTGACGCTACTGTTTCTAACGAAACAGAATGCATGAAATCGGGACAAAGCGCGACAAAGGTTGCATTAAATTCCTGTACACATACGTTTCATTCGATCGGCCGTGCCAGCTTAAATAGACGTGAGCGTGTTCTAGCGAGGGCCGATATCTCACGGGGGAGAGGGGTCAGGGGGGGGAGGTGATGGAAGTGAGCATGGCGTAGGTCACGGTCAACCGCTGCATCGTATCGAGGCCCGATCTCCTCGCGAGTCGCGCACCGTGCGCAGGTTCCCGCGGCACTATTTCTACCACCGTCCCCTTTCGCGCTCCTCGTCGCGAGTGTATAAGTTACTGTCCCGCTTTAATTATTACCACATCGGTTCTAATTTCAACGAGGAGGAGCGCGGGTTTCGCACAACCCCATGACCGCGCGAGATATGGTGGTCTACATCACGCTTTTGTCGAACGGATTAATCCTCCGGAGCGCCTCCGGAGGAAAGGGAGATGGAGAAGGAGATTTGTAGGGTGGCTTTCGCCAACTCTCGCGCGCCGCATTCGGCCGCGGCTTCGTCGCAGCTGCGCGTAGCCGACTATTAATTCAGGTTGACACTTGAGGTGTTTTGAATTATGGCTGTTGTATCGGACTATTAATTTCCACGCCCGGTGATGCCTCGGCGAGTCGCACGGCGGTGTGAGAAAGTCGCAGGTAAAGACGTCGCGACACCCGCGGCGGTCAGACGATGTCCCCGTGGCGTGACACGTGTTCGTGGTTGTAATGTCTCGCGCTCCGTTTCTAATTCATAATTCTTGTACCGCTGCCGCAATTTGATTGACAAATTCTCGAAAAAGAGAGGAAAGAATGGACCAATGTATTATGGAGATTACTGACGTAACATACTTGAAGTCACGTTAATTTTTAGTATTTCTATAAATTTATAAACTATCAGTGGAGATTATAATATATTATGTATATAATTGTAATCAGCTGTTTTCTTTTTAAACGGATATGGAATTTTAGCTTAAATTTTAACTAAAAAAGTATGTGACATGAAAGGTATTAAAAAAAATATCTGTTGGAATGAGAGTAATTAACATTTAGTGCAATTTCGAATTAAAGGAAAATAATCTAAAAAATTAAGTAATATATAAAGAAACGATATAAAAACTTAATATCGTGGATTTTAATGGACAGTAGATTACATCTGTTGAAATCGCGATGTTCTTGAGCCCAGTATTTTACGATCCAGTTAACTCAATCTTTTATCTGATAATTTTCTACTTGCTGAAGCTAATGGGGATTTGAGCTTTATGTTTACTTTTTCGCACGCGCGAACTCGTTGGGCCCCCGAATTCTGGCGTGCCCTGCGCTGAATCACGCCATTAAATAAGGGACCTATAAGAGTACGGGGAAACCCCCGACGCCCTGCACTGCTCTCGCAGGCCTGCATTTCACAAAGGGCCCGAGTCGGCGCGTTTCGAATTGATCATACGCAAACGTGAGCGAATACTTTTTGGTGCGCACTTCGTGCGCGCTCGCGGAGGAGACGAGAGGAGAGAAAGAAAGAAAGAAAGAGAGAGAAAGAGAGAGAGCAGTGCGCCGTTCATCTTATCGACGCACGGCGCGTCGTCGCTTCTCGGCGCGAGTTTCGCTAATGAGATAAAATAAAAGAAGAATAAGAGCCGGTAAGAGAGACAGAGAGAGAAAGAGAGAGAGGGATAAGAGCGCGAGAGTCACGCTTGTCCGACTGATGCAATCTACTGTCCATTAAACGAGCCTCAAGGCTCCCTCCTCCTCTCTTTCTCTCGCTCTCTGTCTCTCCTTCTCTCTCGTAACGTTGGTCTGAAGATGCAGGGTTTTTTTTTTGCGTAACCAACAGCTACTATCTGCCTGGGATAGGTTAATCATTGTTGCTCGTTAGCGATTAACAATTACGTGAGTCAAGCGTTTCCTTGGCAAGGACGTCGCGCAGCGCGCGATCGCCGATCCTCTCTCGATCCTCTCTCGATCCTCTCTCGATCTTGATCGTCGTCGTTGCACTTGGAGCGGCGCGCGACGATTCGACGTGAACGGCGCGGATGGCGACTTGGCGATGGCGAGTCCCCATGGCAGACACGATTAACCGATGACCTTTAACGACGCCGGCCGATTAATCGCGGCCGGAAACCGCACGCACTTTTGCTCCGTGGCGAAGTTGAGCGATCGGGTAAAGTCTCTTTGTGATCGTCTCACGTGATCTCCTTCGGCGCATTCGGGTTCGTGCGTGTACCATTAAGATTCCGTACTTGCGCGTTCGAATGGCGTTTACACGCTGAAAATTTACAGCCAGGCCCCGTTTCCCTTATAACGCGAGGCAAGCAATAAGTAATGTTGCTTTATTTCGTGAAGTGGCATTAATACACAAGAATATAACCGTTGCATATTTCCGGTATTACAATTCCTTCAAGTGCTCTTGTTTTGCACAATGAGAATTCGCGCCGATCTTAGAGCCGCTATGCGCAACGAAAGAATTAATTGAACGAGCGACTTTGGCTTTACAGTAATACGGAAGTGGCAAATGGAAACGTATGCCCTGCCGCGGGTAGATCATTAATAACGTCGGTGGAACGACTCGCCGCCGGTCATACGAAGTACATTAAATGTATAAATCCGTGATCTATTATTATTATTATCCGCCGCGCGCATTACGCGGGTCCCCCTGCCGCAATAATTTCCAATATGTAATTCTCGACATTGATAATGAATAGTCGCGCGAGGATATATCATGTTCACGCGAGGACTCCGCGCCACCACCTCTTTCGTCGCGCCACAAATGGTTAGATATAAATTTTATCGGCCGCCCGGCTTTCTTTCTTTTTTTTTTTCTCTTTTCTTAAATCGCGCCTACTCGGATTTCAGATTTATGTATCTCACCTGCGCAAAATCGCGCCACGTCCCACGCGAGGGCGTGCGAATATTCAACGTGCGTTTCGTCGCGATTACGCGGAAGCCCGCGAATCTCTGAAGTATCGCGATGCATTTTCGTGCAACGCATCGAAACAGCATTTTCGGCAAACGAAATTTCATCGGGGGCCTCGGTCACGTCGAACGCCGTAATTGTACCCCTGGTGGCAAAAGAATTCGTCGCGTGACGAATGGTCCAGAACCGAAAATATTTACCTCGCGTTAAGTATACGCCAGGTAGCCGGTGGTAAAGAAAATCAAGTAGCAATTTACCTAATTATTTTTTTTTTAAAGCAAATGTTTGAGCAAGTGTTGTTTGCACAGCCGGCAACCGTTCACGAGTTCTCGGGCATTTACGCCGTCACTTTTACAAAAACAATAATGAGGAATCTGAAACCCGTAGAAAATTAGTCCCGAATATTATCTCGACGAGATGTAAGAAGTTCGTCGACCTCGGCGGCGCCAAAGTGGCGTCAAGTCATGTTAAAGAAAATTCAGTAAGAAATATAATTTCGGGAATTAAAGATTATTATACCTCATCTCAGTGCGCGGCGTAAATCATAAATCACCCGATCGATGACTCAATCTTCGATGCGAGCTCGGGTTAATCGCGTAGGAAGAATTAAACCTTGGAATTATCGGATTCCTTCCTCGTTCTCTTGAATTATGTATTAGCAGTACAATCGAATTCGTCTGAGTTTTGCCAAATCACGATGGACTTTTATCGTGATATGCAGCTGTGATTCCTTCGGATTTTCCGGTGCCATTCGTAATAAATGTTGCGAAACTTAGAGGCTAATTCGATCATGTCGTTTGTTACAGACCGCCGGGAGATGCGTGGAGCAGATTAGCGACGATGGTGAATCTTCTAGAGAAATTAAATTACAACAGGACGACTTTAATTCAAGGCAAGGATACGGAAGATCGCGAGGAAGGTAAGGAAATGTTTCCATCTTTTATGTTAAAGAATTTTTGCGCATTGACGATCACCGATTGTCTAAAGAGAAACATTTTAGAACAAGTTAGAAAAATCGCAGTTTATATCACGACGCAAATTGATAATTTAATTTTTTTTTTCACTTTCCGGTAATTAGAAAAGCTGTGTAAAGTATATCCAATTCCGAAACCTATCGAAACAATTGATTCCAAAATAGTGAATAGTGATATTATTTGATTTGTTGGAAAAATAAGTTTAATAGTTTATAAATACGGAGCTCACGTAATTTCGAAAAAGGATATAAATAAATCTTTAGCAAATTCCTTAGCATTATTTAATGTAAGAGTTATTCTGCTATAATGATTAACGAATTTGTTTTTTTTTTTTTTTGCGACACCTTAGTTGATAAATCATCCTCACACTGACACCGAATATTTTCTACGTGTTAATTCTATCTCAGTATTCTATTTTTGAATCCAAGAGTAATATTTTACTTTTAGCTCATGACTTCCAAATATGTGCCTATATCTCTCATCGGCAAATTATTAGTAATTAATAATAATAAAATCTATTGCTTATTGCCGCATTTCAATGACGATCATTTTTCAACATTCACGCTGATTAAGCGCGCGTGAACAGCGAGAGAAATGGCAACCGATCGCGCGGATGAGATGCGGGTGATTCTCTCGGGCTGACCTGGACCAGACTTAATCGAAAAAGTCGCGTTCCTCGAAGTCGGTGAAGTCGGTGCCTGGTCTGTTGACCCGTAGATAGCTGGCGCGACGGTTGCGTAACGGTGAATACGTTCGACATGACCACTGCAATGCCATTCTCTTGCAGCCGTTTACTAGCGTATAGCCAATGGTCTTTCAGCGTGCGTGCGAGCTACATCGCCACTATATGCATGCCGCGCGCATGTTATGAATACACAAATTGCATTGCCTCGAAGCCCATTCACGTGTAGACCTCGCCACGAAGACGACACGACTTTGCGTCCTGCAGATTTTTCGGTGACCATGTCCGTACGAATTTAGCATGTATCGTCGATACGTTTGGCCGGCTCATTAAGCTCTTTAAGAATGATCATTTATCATTCTAGAATAACTCTCTAAAGTAGTATAAATAGTAATTTTTTTAAGTCAATTTTAGCTTGAGAAGAATATTATATTGGCGATTCTCAGATATTTGTAAACATAATTATTTATGGCAAAAATGCGTTGAATATTTCTACATTTTTTAATACTAAAATTGTTTTTCACTCTGTCGGGCGAAGAAACGAATCTATAATCGATTGTTCGCTAATAGCAGTTGTCAACGATCATTGGCACACCAACAAGATCGGTCGCGAATGCGCATGCTTTTCGCGAGCGGAATACGGCGAATTTTTTCTATTTTCGACAGATCACGAAACGTGATCGCGAGTTCGGTCGCGAACTGGGTCTTCCAACGGGTCCGATCGCCTGGAAACGAGCGTTCCAGTTTCACGGCGCGTCCTTGCTCGCGGTATACTTACCTCTAAACTGAGTACATGTTAGCAGACGTCAATATGCGTCGCTCATAGTGAATATCATTACGCATATATATCGGTGAGGCTACGGCTGATTGGAATTAGTAAGTTTGTCGAATCCGATTTCAGTCTTTCGTTAACGCTACTGCTCCCGAAGTTGTTAGCAATTAATTGAGTTTATTAATTACTGAAATTTGAACAATATTTTTTCGATATTTAAAACTCGGACGAAGTAAACAAGCGCGAACGAACACGAATGAAAAACTTATTTCGATGAATGCGAACGGCAGTATTCGCGATGCGATAACGAGTTCGTACTAAAACAAATTGTTCATTTGCGTTAACTTACGCTTATTGCTTGGTATAGATTTTTTTAGAATATAAATGCAAAGTTTAGTTGTACAAAAAAAGACAAGAGTAGAAAACTGCGTCATTGACAAAAATATCGAATTACTATTATACGATTTTATTGCAAAGTGCAATTTTATTGCGGATAATTTCCCTACGCTCGTGCTGCGTTATAAAGTCTTAATGCCGGGCATGAAAGACAACGGATCGTCAGAACGCGATAACGTTTTATCGATTTTAAATCGCGCTGCATAAATAAGCGTCTGAGCTCCTTTCGCGATACGTGATGTAGATCTTTATGCGCTGATCGCGTAAATTTAGGATCTATTCGTATGCTTCTGAAAGATCTGATTTGGCACGATCGCAAAAACTTTCTATAAGGAGCACCGAGCCTCGTGCATGATGGATGTACCGGATTTCTACATTTGATTTCAGATTTGGAACTCGTGAAACTACCGGAAGATATCACGTTGGCTGGATTCACGCCTCTCATGCTGAATCCTCAGGATCCTTGCTACGTAGAGAAAACAGAAGATATGGTAATTTACATTGTGTTATGCCTTCGGCAATTGCATTGGTATACATATCTGCAAGATACGTGCTTCTGTTGTTGATAATAAACTTGGAGCGAGCTTAAAGAGTCTCGTATCTCGGGATATTTTTAAGTCCCGGAAGGACTTTTAGTATACCAGTGTTATACCGGGGATATCCGCGCGCGGTCGCTCGACTTCCACGGGTTGGGTAAACTCGCGACGTTGTTTTCAGGAAGTGGCTCAGATGTGCCTCAGGATAAGCAAGATCCTCTTTTTCGGTCAAGTGTTCTTGTGCGGCTTGGAGACACCGGTGCTGAAATTGCAGAAAAGCGAGACCGGCGTCAGCGAATATGTTTCTGTGGTCGAGGCTTCGAGCACGAGTTTACCGAGTTCGCCGCCGACACAGGTAACTGTCGTAAATCTAATCCCTCCTAAAGAAAACGCATTCAACGCGCTCGTGGAGCTCGGCGAATTCTCGACCCGAGTTTTTGAAAGCAGCAAAAGAACAACCATATGGTCTATCTTAAATTTATCTTTAGTTGATTTCGCATATATAATAAAAATGAATATCGCGTGAAATATTGAAACTTTGTAAAATCAGTTTATAAACAATGACGAAAGAATGAGTTACGAAATATTAGAGCAAAATTAAACATTGGGACTTTTTCTTTCGAAATTTTTAATCCGTAAAATCCGATCGCTGCCACGCTTCGTTAGCCAGCAACGGAATTAATTCACTTCCAGAGCGACTCGGAACTCCTGGTAGAAAGTTACAGCGAGGGAGAAGAAGAGTCGATTTCTACATTGAGAAGATTACCCTCGTGCGGCAATGTGCCCGACGATACGACGGCTCCCGTGGCGGCTGTCGAGATAAGGTCGCTGATCGAGAGGAAGGAGGAACTGGAGAGGCGGCAGCGGAAACAAGATCGGCATCGACAACGGGTACAGGTGAGTGCGATACACTCTATAGCGATACCCTAGCACGTAAGCAACCGGGGATGATCTATCGATTTGTCTATACAGTATACGGCGTCATTACTTCTTACATGTTGTTACGTTGTAATGCCTGATTAAAACTGCGTATTAACCGGTGAACATTATTGCGCTAAACGACAGCGCTAAGTGATCGAGGACAAAAGTTTATAACAATGTTGCCATAATCGTCTCTTTCACATCGTTATTTGATTCTCGCTTATCCAAATATGATATTAGAAAATTTCTATATATCCATCTTTATATTATATGGACTCTAAGATTTTTTAAAAAGTGAAATTTAAGCGAATTTTTTAAAGCGAAAGACTGAGTAATATTTTTTTTTATTTAGAACAAACGCAAATGAATTTCAGTCGAGCAGTTTGATCGTTCGAGGACTGTGCGCTATGAATGGCGTTTCGAATGAGCTCGAGATCGATGAGGAATCTTGCCGCTTCCAAATTTAGCTCGCATCGGGCGCAGTCTTCCGCCGCGAGAGACGTCCGCGAATATCGAATAATTGTCTAACCGCCGCGATGCCGATCTAACCGCCGCTTATATCACTGACTTTTGTCCTGATATGTCGTATTGCTTCGCAGCAACTTCGCCCAATCGACAAAGTACCGACTAGACGCATTCATCGTAGCTAAGTCGAACTAAATCAAGAGATTACAACACGCGTTTGATTTTTTGCAAACGAAGGTAGAGAATGCTGCGTTTTGCAGTCTCCTTTCTTTCTCTCTCTTTCTCTTTCTTTTCGCATTCCTTCTTCACCCTCTGTTACACCACCCCGCCGTCCTTTTATTTCGGTTCGCGCGATCCTCACCGCAGACTCTCGCGCAGCACGCAAGCCCGCCGTTTTTATTTACGGCATCGAAACTCCTCCTTTTTGCATATTTATTATCTTACCCCAGCTTGAAGCCGGATTTTGTACGTACTATGTGGTCAGCCACGTACTCTATCCTTCTCGGCGCGGTATCTTTCTTCTCAAAAAAAGGAAAGAAAGAAAGAAAGAAACGGAGAAGGTTGGTCAGAGATCCTGTATACGCGCGCGATTGTTCTATTTTTCAGTTTTTCTTCTCGTCAATATAATTTTAGTTTTAAGTACACAATGTACTTACATATTTAGATTAATTTAATAAAAGAAAATAAAGCAATTGAGAAACAGTCGAAACTTTAAAAATATATTAGACAGAATAAGAAAAATACATGCATCTTTGTTTGGTTTTAAAATGATAGAAAATCCAGGCACCGCGGTGTTTTCTCTTCGAGAAAATCCAAGTTTATCGGGGTTTTCCAGGTTACTCGAGAAGGCGATATAAATTACTTGCCGTTTCCCGTATCTCTTGAATTTTTCCGACGCTTTTATCAGGGAACAAAACTGGAAGCGTAACACGGATTTCGCTCCGTAACTCTCGGTCGTAGAATTGTTTCGAGGATAAAGTTCGGTAGAAGACCAATGTGACCTCGCCGAAATAAATAGCCGCGATATCGTAGCCGTCGGTAGTTTGTTCGACAGTGGCGATGCAATTTTATCGTAGGTCGTCTTTCTCATCCGCGTTCTGCTTTTTGTACGCGGACTTTTACACATTCGATCGGCTTTTCCTTCTGGAAGTCGTGATAACGGCTAAAATCGTACTCGCAAATCTATATACGGAAAATCTAATTTCTCTTTCTTTTGTTATAAATTATTTTCTTGCTCAGATTTCAAAATTCATGAAATTACAAAAGTACACAATTTTTTTTAATAGCGTATTTTAAAAATGAATATAAATCTTAAAGATGTAAAGACATTGAAGCTGTATAATAAATTACCTCATGATTGCTCCGCCGTTGCCTGATGACTTTCAAGCTTTCTCAGATTGTTTCATTGCACTCACACAATATTCACTGACAAAAACATAGTTAATTACGAGCGCGTACTAATTATCAGGATATGACGGTCGCGCGACATTTTATGCACTTCCGACTCTAATTACATAACGTGTGCATCTCACATTGCCAGAGAAGAACTGCGTGAGAAAAGTTAATGCAGCGGGCAAATCTAGAGCGGCTGACGGTTTTAACGAATCACCGAGGTACAAATGCCACATTTGTACCGCGAGATCGACACGAATATTAAAAAAACATTAATTAACTGTATTTAATTAAAAGTGTCGTAACACCTTGCTCGATTCGGAATCAATTCATCATCGCGATATTCCATTAATAACTGAAATTATTCCATTTATTGAATTCGAAAATAATGATGACGAATTACATTTAAATTACGAAAGATTCTAAATATACGCGACGCAAAATATATTAGAGATATAACTATTGCCCATAAATATCGCATCAATTTATAATTTCCATTCTCCCGCCTTTGATTTCTGTCTCACGGAGTAACATCGAATCGAATGAATAACGAGAGGTGCTTATGTACCACACAGTGATCGACACGATTGTGTCGATTGCTTTTTCTAATAATATTACTTTGCGGAACAAGATATTCGGAGTGTGTTTAGTTTATTTCGTACTCGGGGCCAATAAATCAGTTGACGTCACGGCCTTGATATCTGTTATTATAGTATAGCGCGTCATTGTTTACGCAAGGTCGCCGCGCTATCATTCGCGCGGCGACGCTCGTGCCGTCAGGTAGCAGCGTGAGCCGCTCCATGTGTCGTCGTATTATCTGTGATCGCGACAAGAATATCAAAGAATATCAAACGCGATAATGTACGATCACTTTCTTCTTTTACGCACGGCGATTATCGTTGATTAATTCCTGCGATTAATAATTCATAAACTTCATTCATTTATCGATATATAAGGCTATTTATCGCTGTACATTTTACGTGAGTTACTTACGTGAGGCCGGAACTAAAGCGATAGAAGGAATTACAAATTGTTGTATGCGTGCAATATTCACGGTCAATAGTTATTTCTTTAAATTATCTCGCATCGTATGTTTTTGAATTTTCTTTGCAATTTAATCGTAATTTATCCATTAATTTCGAATTTAACAAGTGGAGTAACGGTCATTAACGGGACGTAACGGTTATGTAATGGATCGATTCCGAATCAAGCAGCGTTGCGACATTTATATTAATTAATTAAATGTATTAATTAAATGTAGTTATAATTAATTTAATATTTTTTTAATACACTCTCTTGTGAATCTCGCGGCATAAGTGTAGCGTTTGTACGTCGTACAAATCGGTTCATTAAAACCTACTCTGCTCTTTTAGATTTATTCGTTTTCACCGTTTTCACGCAATTCTTGCGTCGCAACGTGACACGGTATACGTTACGTGATTAAAACCCAGAGTACCGCAAAGTGTCGCACGATGATTATATCCTGATAATTAGTACGCGCGCGCGATTGTAATTAACTCTTTCGCGAGTGAGTGCTATGTGAATATCGTGAAGGAGCAACAGCGGAACAATTACGGAGCAATTACGAGAATAACTTCCAATCACTAATTCCAATCAACGTTTATGTAAGTACACTATTTTTATTGCTAAACAAAATATTCGATTTTATTTTTTAGCAGAACCGGGTTAAAGTTGCAAACTTCATGCAATTTACTCACGGGTTAAATCGACGTGTGTTTAGCAGCGCATTTTAGAAAATGAAGTTTAGAAAATGAAGAGATGAAATTTAATACATTTTTCATCATTTATGATTCTAAAAGTTCATTACCAAAGTTCGATAATTGAGAGGCGGTAGTAATTATATTGTTCACTGGGTTGTGAAAATTAATAACTGACAAATTGATAGGCGTTTAAGCACAGCTACGTTAAACACGGATCTAAAGTATGTAATATCATCGATCAATTTTAATCACTTGTATGACCCGAAGCTATTGCAACTTCGATATTTTCATGAGGATTTATGACTCTAATTAATCTCCAAAATTCACCTTTAACGTATTGCACAATAATTGTGCGACATCTTACGTAATATCCTAAAATTTGATACTTGCAAAAATGAAAATTGGAGGATTTAATTTTTTACGATATTATTACTATAAATATGTGTCATGATCAGGCATGTAGCTTTACGATTCGTATAATTTACTCCATGATAATTTACTGTGGGATTCTTCACTTTTTCGTCGACATACTGTATAGTTAAACAATTATGATGTTATCTGAAACTCGTGGGTCAATTTTAACGCCTGAATGAACCTGCCTTGGAATCTAGAACAATCCTGTTGCATGCGTAACACCTCGGAACCAGTTTTTCCACGGACAACGGTGAATCTGGATTATGCCACTCGAGTCGAGTGAATTGCGTTTTGCACATCCCGCAAGCTTTGAATTACCTTAACGCAAATTAGTTTGAGTGAAAAACTACGCTTAATTGGCCGGCGAAATTTCGCTCGTGTCACTGTGAACGTCGCGAACCGGTTAAACCGTAAACTCCTGGCCAGATTACGTTAGTTTCGTTTAGATGTCGGGATGAGTTTTTAATTTTACCGTATTTCGGGGATCCGGTCATACGGTCGAGCGTCATAAGGCAAGCAGGTACCGTTTCCCATGTCCATTATCTCGATGGGCGAGACACGCAAACAATCGTGAAACGCAAACTACTATTTTTGGCGGAGATTAATTAATTAGTTAATTAATTAACGTACAATTGCTTGTCGTGTTGATTTTATAATTCCTGTAATACCGGGATCGTGAAAACCGTATGGCGATAATTGAATTGGTTATATGAGAAATTACGTAACTCGTTTCTCGAACAGAACATTGGAGGAAATTATATAATATCATTTGTATGGACAATCATAGGTATAAATTACTCATGGGTATATCATTTACACAAAAAATTCCGTAGTCGATAATTTCTCTCGTTTTTGTTCGAGAGATGTAAAATTGGAAATGGCAGGGTTGCATATAAATCTTTTTTTTTTTTTCCGTTTTTATACGATCCTCTCTCTGTCTGGTTCTTCATGTCGGCTCTAATTGCACAGTGATAGTATAAATAATAAAGATCTGCTGTTATCGATTTCATCTTGTGATGAAATCTATATTTTTATTCGGCACCATCATTTTACGCTCGCGTGTACACTGAACGAGAGCGCGACTCGACGCATGTTTTGCAAATAGCCACGTTACGCGGGACGACTTTTTGCATGGATTTTTTTTTCGCCTGCCGGCCGAACAATCAAATTCGCATTTCGTTCGCTGCTCGTCACATGCTATTGCATCCCGGCGAAGAAGTTGTAAACCCCGTTGGTCACGTCGATTAAAACGATATTTCTCTTTCGTTGCTGTGTATGCGCGCGCGAGCGTGTGTGTGTACGGAACGGGGAAAAAAGGGAGCAATTTACCGAACGTGTATAAAATGCTCTCCGAAAAGGCCGAATTGATCCAGCTTAATCGCTACGATGATAATAGCATTATCCGAGACGCGCGCACGAACGCATTGCGTCAGAGAACCGGAATGAATCCACATATCGTGGACTGTAACCAATTAATCCTTCATCTGCATCGCCCGTGGTCTTCGAGGATATTTCCTTTTTGCGCACGGCGGCGGCCCGTCATGCTTGGTCGATGAACCATGGATGCACGGATCGAGGATAACATCGTAATGCGTCTTAACTACGAGTTCTTTCGGTACAGAGCATGTTTAATAACCCTTTTTGATTCTGCCGAATTTTTATTGTCAAGGAGAAGATGCGCATTTTTTACGTGTCGTTTTTTTTTAAATAATTGCCTCGCCGATTTTTCGGGAAATGTCAACCTGAACGTTTAAAATGACATCTTTCAAACGTGGGGAATATTTTATTATCTCTCTTCTTGATTGACTTTCTGAAAATTTGCTCTTTCTACAATTTAATCTAAATACTTGTTTACCATACTTCCATTGCAAGCATTCGACTGAAATTGAAATAAACTTGTTCGAAGAATATATGAAGAAACGGAGAGGAAAATATCAACGTAGACTTTACATGCTGTTTGAGAAATGAATTGGATTGGATCCGTATGCGTAACAAGCGTTTGCCGCCGTGTGTCTCGTTGTTGAAATATCGAACGGGTTCGCTTCTCGTTGCGGTCGGACGACGAAGATGACCGGGCGTGATCTACGGGAAAAAGAAGGGAAAGAAGCGCGCGGCGCGATCGCAAGGGCCGGGCTAACGGTAACGCACCGTGATACGAAGGATGCTGCAAGAAGCGATTCATTTCCTCGAGACATTTTTTGGCCGCATCTATTGGCTCTATACGCATACTGAATCCGTACTCGGGGCTCCGCCTTAATTTCCATCGCGAGATTGATGTAATATTGGAGCTTGTTTCAGAACCGGACTCAATTTCCTTCTAAACGATTTTTAGAGATTAAGAGGAACGTGTACCGTGGGTAATACAGGTCATAATGTTCAAATTATGGTCAAATTAATGGAAACCACAATTTAAAAAAAGAAACGGAAAAGAGGAAGGGAAAAGAAATATTAAGTGGACTAAATATAATCCGATAACAGGTTCTTTGAGTGAAATTCATATTATATGTGGCTTTTGTACATGCGCTGAGGTGTTTCCGAGTAAAAATTAATGAAATAATCGCTTACATGTTAAAGTACTATTTATTTATTGCGTATCCCTTGCGTTACTATACATACATCAATATCTCGCGAATCTTTCATCCCGAACGTAACTCGTATTTGCGAGTACACGAGGATCTCGAGTATCTAAACTAGCTCCGCGAGAGAGAGCAAGGAGGTAGAAAACGGCTCCAACGATCTCTTAACACACCATTCGCTTCTCTGCGCGAGGCTTCTATTTAAAGGTTTATTATGCCAATTAAATCCGCTTCATATACGGAGAGAGTTCAAGCGCTCGCCGCGGATGCGAAGGTTATCCTGGAATCTCCATCCTGCCGTTTCTTCTGCGCGCACCCCCTCGTCGCCGCCCTTTTCCTCTCTCTTTCTCCCCGTATTTCTGTTATTAGATCGCGTATACATTCATAAAGTTATGCCCAATGGCGTTTCCTAGCATGGGTAAATGCGCAAGTGGCCTGAGGTCTTATTACCACAGCCCTACTGAACGATATGAAGACATTTCGCTTTTAACATCTTGGCTGTTATTTTATTATTATTACATTACAAAATTTAGAACGCGGTATTAAGCGTCTCTTTTAATCTTTTTTATAATTATATCGCAATTAACTTAACGATTGTAATTAAGATGTTACGCACGTTTAGTAGAAGAAATGCGAGAATGCGTAAGATATGAGAAGTAACAGGATGTACTCAAGAAAACTTAGAAAACGTGAAAATTATCTGAATTGTCGGCGAGAATTCATCCATTTCTTTTTCATTATAAAAAACGCAATGAAAATATAACAGCATCGGGAATTAGTTCGAAGGAAGAAATTGTATTTGATATGATTATTCGATTGAATGATCGTTTGATTAAATCAACGGTTACGATTCTGAATTACAAGCTTAAAAAAACACGTACAATGAAATATTATAAAACCGCACTTGAAGAACCTGATGCATCTTTTTGCTGAGCGGTTTGTATATTTCTTTCCATCGAAAATGCGAAATTCTTCATTAGAACTCGATCTCTGCGCGTATCGCGCGTATCCCGCGTTCGCCTCTGATGATGAGTGTGGAGAGTGGTTGAAAGGTTTCGACTCGCGTGCCTCGAAAAAAATCGTGAGGCGGTCTCTCACGATTCATGACGTTAATTCTCCCCGCAGATGGGAGTGGCAGTAGTTCTTTGTTTCGTCTCGGTTTCGTTTTCTTTTATTCACTCTGCAATCCGAATGTTTGCGCAGTTTCTGCATGCATTGACGAGGAAACAGGTGCATTAGCGTGTACCTAAATATACCCTAATTTACATGTCATAATTAAGATCACTCGCTATCGTTCTGCAAAATCGGTATGCAAAATTTTCCTTTATCCCCTCCTATTCGGCGCATCATCGTGTTTTTTCTGCGTTCTTGCGTGCGCGCGCAAATCTTGTATACAAATTAATAGCCCGATGTTCTCCTGGGCTACGAACGAGCGTAAATTGCGACCGAAGATAATTTCTCCGAACTACTTCCATTTACTCGTAAACTGCTCAAATTATGCGGCCGCATAAAAATTTGCCCTTTGCGAGACTGCGTTTAATTTCCACGGTATTTTTGAGCATTTCTGAAATACATCGTTTACCATCATTAACGTATCAATAACATAACTAATACGAGCGTACGGAGTTTTAACGTATGTATTTGTGATTTTATAAATATTTATGTTTTTTATTTTCCATATTGTAATAATCATTAAATCACGAAAACAAGATCTTTTGTCAAATTAGTTTGACAAAATCTCTAATGATTTCGTTTCTTTATTTCCTTCTTCAGTTTAGGAGATTCATCTTTTAATTTACTTTCATTTCCCTTTTTAAGCTTTTTTAATTATTATAGAGAGTACGTAGTCTAGCCAAGGTTAACGTGTCTCCGTTGTTAGTTATAATATAAAATACGGTCTTACTTTTAATTTCTGTTTGTCCGACAATTACACTTATTCGTCGTGTTTTATCTAATCTTTATTTTTTCCTTATGCGAAATGAGATAAAGGGAAGTCGGTTTCTGTGTATAATATTATATCAGAGGATCTCTGCAAGACATTATCCGACGAGAAATGGTGGAACGTGTGTGTTCGAAATTAATCATTATTACTCTACAAGTAGTCTTCATACTCGCAGGTTGCTCCTATGAAGATAGATGCTACTAAAGGTCCTTGAGATTAATAGGCTGATTCGCAAAGATATGACGTAATTTGAGACGCCTGAGGTCGTGAGGAGTAAAAAAAAAGTTTACTTGCATGTATCTTTTTACAATTCCTGGACGTACATGATATTTTATATAGAAAGAAGAACATTCGTTTTGTGCTCATTATCGCGGATAGTTTACACAAGGTGCCTTGAAATGAACGGTACAAATGGCCGCGAGACGACGACGGCGCATTTCTCTAAGGAGATAATATTTTATTCGTTACGAGGTCCGTAGTTAACGCGAGCTCAGAGATCCGTTCGCGACAAACAGTCAATAAAAAGCGTGATTAAACCGAAAAGCAATTACGTTTTATGGGCGTACGTCTGCTACCGATGGGCGAGAGTTAGGGGAAGAATGAGAAGATGGAGGACGACAGAGGCACAAAGACGATGAAGAGAAAAGGCGTCGAGTAAGAGTGAAGTGAACTCTAGTAACTAATTACTTTAAAGCAATTATCCTCCGTTGGCGCCGCTCCAAACGGTCGCTGTGTAGTGGTTACTATAGCGCGGCATGACTTCGTTCGAGCATCTTTAGGGATTTACGCGGTCGCAATTGCGTTCTATAATACTTCGTTCTTATCAAATCCATTATAAAAGACAGGCGAAATTTGTCGAGAAAGAATCTCTTCGTCTTCGTTGCAGTGATATCGCTTATTTAAATTAATAAGATACCTGCGCAATGCAGGTAATTAGAATAATTTAATTTTTGATTACTTCTTTAAACTTGAAGGTGATTATTAAAACTTGAGAGTTCCGAACCTTACAGTCTCAAGAGTTCGAGTTGCGAATCTTATATAAATTTATAATTGGTGTTGTTTTTTTAGTTATCAATATTGATAACCGAATAATTTTATAATTGGTATTATATTTCAATTGACAATACCGATATTGTCCTCTGTTTCTCATTGTTCTTCGTCTTGAATCAATTTCTTATTAGCGCTGTCGCAACATCGATGTTGCAGGAGACTTTGATTGACACTATTTTCTTTCGCCGACAGCCTGTCTACTTACGACAAGCCGCATTAGCATTTAATTACCGTACGCAAACTACAACGAAACTTCATATCACTATCCAATTAATTAGCCGAGTCGACGGCAACGGGCAACAATTGACGTATTAGTGTCGACGATGGTAACGGCCCGGGCGTTTTGACGTCCACCATTGTTGTCGGTACCCTATGTTGTTAGTAGCCGTAGGGCATCGGGGCTGGTATTGTGGTTGGGACGTGGCGGTGGACGTTTCGTCGTCGGGCTATACCAATCGATATCTCTCGCGTATTCTCCGCATAATGGATAATTTATCGCGCATTCGGCGGCGATTCCGCGGTCAAATCGTTTAGACAGCTTGGCCCGGGTTACGACCGGAATATAAATGGCGGCGCGATTGCCATATAAAATGCATGCGAGACGCGGTTTTCGGGCCGAAACGCTATGCCGCGGCGGTTAAATGAGATCGTTAATAAACGATACGCTTTATTGTGATTTACGGCGTTTGTTCTCGTTGCTTTCTCCGCGAGGGCTAACGACGCGCGGCGCGTATCATTCCATTTACGTGTACGTAACGGCATACGCGTATGAATATATTATACCTATCAGAGAAATAAATCCCACCGGACGTGCGGCAACGAGACAGACACCTGTCGTGACGATTCCTCGCTCGTTCCTCTTTCGCGGGATCCGTTTCCCGCTGGGTGAACTTATATATTTCATCGTGCGCGCGGCTCGACGGGGTGCACGTCCCGAATTTCATCTCGCAGCCGACATAAAATGTTTCGGACGTCCGCGAAATCTCGTGTTGCCTTTTTAATACTAGCCCCGCAGGACCACGCTGATGCTCCACGGCGTCGTGAGGCTCGACTATTTTATTTCTGGTTATTAATAATACGGCGAAGTTTATTTAAGCATTTTGCACTGTGAGAGCTTTAGCAACACAATGGTTAATAATACATCACTGTTTATTATGTATAAATTGTTTAATAGCTCGACAATTCTGTATTACAATTTTATAAAAGTGTCTCATTGCATATATATGTAATGTTTTAGTCGATACATTATTGAATTTAGAAATTGCAACGTAATTGAATTATTTCCTAATGTTTTCTAAAAGTATAGAGAAATTATAATGAAGTTTATTTACTCCGAAAACTCGAGATAAGAGATAAACACAAATATTTAAGTTATAAAATAATTCATATATACTGTGTTTTGTATACATATATAATTCTTGTTTCGGAGATGCGTGTCCTTTTTCTTGCTGTTCAAAATCCTTTCCTCCCTATTTTTCACATTTGTTGCATAAAGATACTCTGGCTGGAAGATATATTCGAGTGTCGGGCTACATATTCAAACATTTATGGTCGAGATATTACGAGAGTCGACGGTCCCGCGGGAACTACCATGCGGTCGGACTTCACCCTCGCCACATCACCGGCAGACTCGAGATAACATTTTCTCTACTGTCGTCTCGCCCCTCGGTTCAAACTCTAAGGGGTCTGTCGCCGACGAGAAGGACATTGTATGCCCGTTGTCCCTCGACGCTGGCACAGTAATGGCTGTTCTCCGTTCCCGCGAGAGGACGGATCTTTAATTTCCGCGGTATTAGGGAAGAACACGTCGGCTTCCCTAGAGTGTCGTAGCCTCTGTCGAAAGTGCGTCCCTAATCTACCGTGAAATGACTTATGCCACGAACGTTCGCCAAATGGTTCGTTAAAGGTCAGTGTCGTCAAATGGTTCAACTACTATTAGGTGACATTCGTTTCGCTTAGCTTACTTAAGAGTTCATCGGAGCTTTTGTCACGTTTTATCACATAATTTATGTGCAAATCCTACATTTGCGGTTATATTATATGCAATTGGATTGCTTTTTATGCTCCAAGAGAGAAAGGTCAGTTCAGAGGAAACCAGTCTTTCAGTTTCAATCGATAAGTAGCGGCTTGGTATTTAAAATATCAGAGGCTAGAAATAAAAATACAACGTGAAATTCTGATGTATATTTCCACTTCACGTGGCACGAGTCTGCTGGTTTTGACATTTTTCTCTTTCTCTTCTTTTCTCGATTTCTTTTTTTTTTTTTTTCGGGCTTTCCGCCTTTCGTCGACAGCTTTCGAGCCGCTTGGCATCTACGACATCGTCTCCACTCGTATAACATAGGCGACAATTTACTTTACCATCTCGTCGCGCCCGAGGCGAGAGTTTCCTTCCGACTTGCCGGGTTTGAGCCCTACGGAAGGTTGACATTTCTCGCCTCGGCTCATTCTCGCCGCTCTGTATCGAGTGCATCGACTTCGATGTGCCGTGCATTTCGCAGGATTTTCCGTACTCCTCCAGTTTCCAATTTACCTTCCGTCCCCCGTCGACGGCGGCAGAAATATCTCAGGAATGCGCCCGACGACGCGCCTTTGAAAATCGAAAAGCGAGTACCACTTCTCGTCGTTTCTATTGGTTCAGTCATCGGCAGTGTAAACAGACACTCTTTTGCTTCTTCTTTTTGACTGTACTTCGACCGATGGTTCTCTCTCCTTCTTTCTCTTTCTCTCTCTCTCTCTCTCTCTGTTTCTCTTCAGAGACGAAGATAGGAGACGAGTAAAAAAGAAAAAGATTCGTGTAGCTCGTGACAATGTCAATGTTTGCGTCGTTGCAACGAGGTACTCTTAGTGTAGTTAAAGCCGAGAGTCTGCGGGTTGCAAAGGAAGCACACAGATATACGTTGAAGATCTGCTCGTTCTGCGCGGATATATTACTTCAGTCAACTTTTATTACCATGCTTGATCCGAAATGAAACTATTTATCCTTCAAGTATTCTTTGGTACTTTCTTTTATAATTCTATCCTGATTTTATTGGCCGCTTTATTTCGAGGGAATTAGAGTGAGATGTATTACATCGTAACACACAAACAAACAAGTGACAAATAATTTTGATCGATAAAATTTTTCTACATTAAATAAATAAAAGAATGGTCCGAGAAAATCCTGATTGTATTTGAAGGACTCAGAGCAATTCTGTAGTAACATAATTGGTAAGATTACGATTTTAGATATGATTTTATATATAAGTAGAGCATTTACAAGCGTTGAATTTCATCTTTAAATATAAAATTATTATCTTGCAAATTATTGCTTTAATTATTTTTCCTTTTGAACTCTTCATTGATAAACTGCAATAAGTTAAGACCAATGAATTCGTCATATTCATTGCTAGGTGACAAATTGCATCGGCTACATTAATTCGCGAAAATCCCTCCACGATTTATTTGAGGCCGCTGTAACAAGCCTCGGGAACTTAATAAAAGCTGAAGAGAGATAACCGGCCGCTGTCGCGAGCGATTCTTATACGTGGAAGTAGTTTATGGTGGCACGAAGGGGTAAGGCAATCCGATTTGGGAGCGCCATTACGAACGCATGGCGGGGTCGCAGACCGCCACCGTTGGTTACATTTATAAATGCGATTCCCCGTAATATATCGCCCGTGTAACCCGGCTCACGCTAATTCCATCGGGATAAAGCGGCCAATAAAATCAGGATAGAATTATAAGCACATATCCCATCGCTGTTCTCCTCGCCGCGCGACCGGTGGCGCAACCTGCGCTTCCCATCCGCTTGAATCCATTTTAATTTTTGTACTTTTGCAACCATTTCTCCTTTTGATTCTCCAGTTTTTGCTCGTTCTAATGGCGAGCGTACGTGCGAGTTTCGCGGATTCGCTCGAGATAACTTGACCGGAAAACTTGACCGTCGACTTATCTATTTCACGGCGGTTATACTGGTGGTGTACGCGTAATGAGTTTTCCATGCAAATGAGACCCCATATAGTGAATTAGCGTTTATTACAGAATGTACGGAGGAAGTTTAATTATCGGGATCGGGGAAAGGAAATTATCGGTTTCTCGCGCGCGCGCGCGCGCGTTCATAGTTCCGACTACCGAGCGAGATACTCATATCGCGTTATCGGCGACGAATCCGTAACTTGCGGGCAAAAGCCGGTATGCTCTCGCGAAATCGTATACGCGAGCAGAATGGGCGGTTTAGATGGTATCGCGCGCGATTTACCGCGGCACTTTGGATTCCTCTTTGCTCGGCCACGGCACTCGTTGACGCGCGCTTGCCCTCGCGAGGCACTCCGGCCACGTGGTAACGCTCGCCGAGTCAATAAAATCGACGGTGACCATCGGCGCGCCGCCTCCCTTATGGGAAAACGTCTTAACCCTCGGTGTAACGCGAGAATTATGCGGAGCAGTTGCACACGAAGACGCGAACGCGCGTCCGCGCCTGTACACCTGCGTGCGTTCCTCCTCTCGGCTGCCGTCGTCTCTTTTTCTTCTCTCTCTCTCTCTCTCGGCCGGTCAGGTTCGTGGATAATTGAAATGATAACGATTACGATGTAACAGATGTAACGATTATGGAGCAACAGATACACGACGACCGTTTGCGGCCGGTGAGACCGGGTATTTGCCTGATTTATGAGAACATATATACGCCCGACGGGCATGCGACGCACGTAGTGATTTAACTTGGTTTATCAGGAGTGACTTTCGTGGCTTATGGTTGATATGGATTTCTGATCTCTCGCAGATGTTTCCTCCGCCACTCCTCTTCTGCCCTTGTTTTTATTATTGTCATCGTCTATCAAGAAATGGTTTTTTAATCTTTGGCGCGTTTCTTATTCCATCGTTTTTGCGCAAATTAAATTTATTGTAATTATCAAAAATTACCAGGTTATTATAATTATCATAAATAGCTTATTAAGTATGCATTATCTTATAATGTATATAATTTATTCGTGATAACAGATCTTGATATATTTCTCATATAGCATCCTCGTCTAGAATGTATAATGGATCTAATCCTATTTCTCCTCTTTCTCAAGTACCGTACTTCAGCTTGTACGTATACTCAATTTGCTCGTATATGCGATGTTATATCAGGATCGTGAACGTTGATGTCTATCGAGCGAACTTTTCCAGTCGGCGATATATTATTCAGACGCAACTTTGAGGAAACGTATGTAGCCCCTATCCGAATCTGACATTCCACTTTTCTCGTGCTCGTTTTATTTATTCAATATTTGATCAGAAATAGAAGTTCCTTTATCGTAACCCATATAGAAGATCGTCTCAGTTTGTCGTGAGAATTCTTTATGAATTCGATTCGCATTGTGAGCGACAATCTGATGACATTGCATTATTTCAACACATCGCATTTAGATTTGCAAAATTTAGCATTCAGGTTCTGAATAAAAATAACTTTTTATATCGCCACACGGTATTTTCTATTGTCTTCTTCTAATTTTGTATTATACTATTATATAATTATTAATTATAATAAAATTACATTTTACTATAATTATTTATTAATAGATAGGTAAAATATTGCGTGGAGCGGAATATAACAGCAAAGGTCCTAAAATTATGATGACATAGTCTAACAGTATCTCATATTAGAGAAAGATTTCTCGGCGTTAAGCTGTTCGTTCGAAACCGTCTTGATAAGAGCTTGTCGGCGGTTCCGGGATGACCGGATAAACCTGACAATTTGAGAGAGAAAAGAAAGTGTAATCGACGACCCTCCCCCGTCTTTCTTTTCCACTCGCTGGAAACCGCGTTATTCCGTGTTCGAGCGCGTCACGAGCACGCGCGCACGTATCGTGGCTCGCCGGAACGCCGGACGAACCTGCGAACTTGTCCCCGACGGTTACCAGGTACGTTTCCGCGAGTGTTGCGCATTTACAATTGTTGTTACGGGGCGCGGGCTCGCTCGAGCGTGTGAAGGCCCGTGTCGGTGTGCGCTTAATATGCGCGCGGGCGTTAGGGGCCGCGATGCGTGATTCAACGAGGGTTCTCACGAGCAGGCCGAGGCCCTGTCGGCCGAGGTGCGAGACGCAAGGTGCGAGGTACGAGCGGGCCCACAGAGAAAAGAGGAGAAAAAAAAAGTGACGAGAACCGTGAGCGTGGACGGAGGAAGAGAGCGAGAAAGGAAAGAAGAGGAGAGAGAGAGAGAGAGGGAGGGAGGGAGAGAGAGAAAGAGAGAGATAGCTAGTGTGGTGCTATACGATTGCGGGAATGCGCAACGGTACACGCCACATCGTTTAGGAATTCACGAATACTTTAAACGGGAGTAAATTCCTGGACTTTTTATGCCGCTGTCGCACGCACGGCGCGCCATAATGAGCCGGGCACGCTGCGAGCGAGAAGGGAAGCGTTGAAATTCGAAAAGAACGCACACGAGAGCAACACACAGGGCGGATGCCGTTCATTTCGCGATGATGCAACGACGAGGTAGCGCTCGTAAATTACGGGCTCTTGAAAGAAAGAATCCCTGGACGCCGCGCCGTTTCCATACGTGATAAATTTCCGCGCGGTGATTCTGCACGTCGGCTCGTTCTCGTTTCGATATGTGTATCTCTGGAACGCGTTCGGGGTGGGGGGGGGGAGTCCGTCCGAATTATATGCATATATTATTCGAAACGAATTTCTCGGAAGGATATACACCTCATCGAGAGCGTTTATTTTATAATAACTTAATTTCGAACTCGTACCCACGTCACTTTGCCGAAAAGCGAACGGGCGATCCACCGGCTACATTTATTAACCCTTTGCGGAACGGGACGTGCGAGCGTATCGTGTTAGCAGAGACGAGAGAATAGAGATCGAAATCTCGTCGACACGTGTATGACATTTGCACACCGGCGTGGTGCGGCTTTGCTCGGCGACGTCGCGTGTGCGACGATCCCCTAGTTTTGCATTCCGTTCACGTACCCCCGCAAGCAATTAGGTTCGTCTTCGGATTCCTCGCATGCTTTTCGCCGACTCGTGCGACGTGCCATCGCACGGACATTAGTGTGAAACCATATTCCTAGAGACTCTCGAAATTGAATAATTCTCGATTTACCGTTGTGGATTCGCGTCGACTATTGCAGGATCATTTTAAGAGGTCTCTTAGCTTTTCAAGGACTTGAAGAAATGTTCGGTATTTCGGGCAAGAAAAGAGAGAATACGCCTTACTTGTCTAAAAATTGTTATTGGACGAAACATTTTTGTGTGTTTTTTTTTTATGAATTTATAAATTTAGGAAAAAACTTTTAAGAGGACATATTTTAGATCCAAACGTATATTAATGGCCAAATGATTAGATAAACTGGTAGCTTCAGACACTTTTAGCTCCTTTGGCATTTCATATTATGTATTATTATGCATTCTCAATATTTATTTAGTCAGCAAATTGCTTTTAAATAGTGATTACGTGAAGAATGTCGAAAAATAGAAAGTGAGAGAAGATTTACGACTCTAATATATTCAATAGCTACTTTTGCATATATTATTATTCCAGTCGAAATTTGTAGACAGCGGTAAACACCTTAAATCGTCACCGAGAATATGTTAATGAACTGAGATAACACATGTACTGAATACTTTGCTGAATTTTAAGCGAAGCGGCTCACAAATATCTTAAAACTAGCAGCTCTTTACTACCGAAGGCAATTCTCGTCTTTCTTTCCTCCTTTTTTTTTTGAATAAATGAGCTCGCGGTCAATGATATGTATCGATCATCGTCGAAACAATATTAGATAGATGCCTCATTATAGTCCGTAGCTTCTGTTACGACAATGGCTACTTGGCATTCACGTTATACTGCCGAGCCGATATTGTGGTGCGCGCCACTGCCTCTCTCGCGAAGCACCATCCGCATACGTGGGATTCAATTGGAAGATAATGCGTCTTCCGTTGCATCTTGCGCTGCACGCACACGCGCCTGTCTCTCTCTCTCTCTTTCTCTCTCTTTCTCTTTTTGTTTCTCTCTCGATGCATGTAATGCGCATGGAGATGCGGCACGTTTCTCTCCGACGAGAAGGAGAATCGCGAAGATGGATGTAGATTGAGACGATTACTCAACTATGAAATTTGCGTGGCTATTGATTTTAAAAAGATTTGGTTTTTATTATGTGCAATAACAGAAAATTGAGATGAAATTTACTATTGAAAGAGAAATTTATAGGCATATCGTCGCTGTATCAATGTCGTCTCCTTTAATTATAATTGTAATACAATTAATTATATTAGCATTTTAGAAATTTTTATTTTGTAATAGTATTATTTTAGTTTGTTTTGTCAGATATTTCATATATTTTTCTTTTTAATGTTTTCATATATTTGACTATCTTAAGAAAAAGAAAAGATGTTATTTGAATCTCTATGTTAAAATTTTGTAATTTAATCTATATTTTTATATCACTGAAAAATATAATGTATATATACATTTTTATGTTTAGGCAATTTTACAAAAGTCCTCGGTGTCGGTAGAAATTGAGGTGAGACCGAGACAGCTGGTACTAGACACTAACTGCTTCATCGACTACCTGCAGCAACTACAGACTATCGCAAGAGCCACTTCCGGCGCGCAGCCAATTTACACTCTCATGGTGCCACTCGTCGGTAAGTGAAAGCAAAAGTTTAACATATTAACGCGGTAATAGCATCGACGAGAGACACGTGCGCCGCTTGGCCCCTGACCTCGTCCATCATTTTTTTGACTGAAGAACGTCGATTATCTCGAGAGAAGATGAATGTGCTACAGTAATACAATTCGAATTAATACTCTTTTCCCCTCTCTTTAAAAGTTTGTGTAGTAATCTCCAATAAATAACGAGAAAGATATGTCGTGATTGCCATTCATCCATATCGGGAGGAACAAAAATAAAAGAGAATTTCGATTTGTCGTAAATTGATCGTAAATTTAACTCTATCTCGTCGCCAATTGTTTTGTTTGTCTCATAAAAACTGTTTACCTTATCTTAAGTTTAAACACGTGTCACTCACGAAATGATTTATTAATTAAATGTAAAATCTTTGAAAAAATTTGAATAGAATTCTTATTTCTACACATAAATTGTCAAGTATCTACGCTTCCTTTTAACGTGAGAAATATCGCGTACAATTAAATCGGTTGTTATTATACTTTAATCAACTATCGGCTCCTCGTATCTATGAAATATCTAAAAACTATACAATGACCAAACACACCTTCTCGAGGATAGTGTCTAGATAATGTCATCGAAGAGAAATGACGCGACCAGTCGGAGGTCGCGCCTCGGGTCAAAGCAATCGCCGGTACGCAAACACACTCGCGATTCGCCCTGTCTCCGACGTTAAGCGAAGCCGCCGCAGCGGACCGTCGTCGGCGATCGTCGATCGTCGATCGTCGATTCGTCGATCCCTAGCGGAGAATAGTTCATTAGGTCATCGTAATTACGCGTCACTTGTCGCAGAACTTTCCTGCCCCCTCACGTCCCTCGTGAGAATGGCGTGTCCCCGTGTAGCGGCGGTGCGAGCGCGAAACGCTTTGTCCGTTTCGCAGGAGCCGTTTGCCGGATCGAACTCCGACCGATACGGCCATTAACGGCGCTTGCGTCAGCTCTCTCGGTTCTCGACGGCCGAGGATGATGACACCGAGGAATGCGAACCGCCGTCGATTCCACCGCTCCAATTAGCGTTGAGCAATTCCTCTCCCGAGCGCCGTCGATCAGTCGCGCGCGGCATTGTCGGAGTGCGTTTCCTTTAACGGTCCCACCTCGAGATACGACTCGAGAAACGAAATCACCGTCCCGAGTCATCGTCGAAGCAGTTAAATCCGTAGCACTACCGCAGCATACCGATTTAGAGCCGTACATTACGTTCCGCTATGGAGATATAACAGTACTCGCGCTGCTACATATACAATAAATATAATTTATATAAATTTCATCTTTTTTTTTTTCACAATCTAGAAGCATACTTTAGGAGCTGAACTTACATTTCCAGGATAGCATTATCTCATTTTGGAATTTTAATGCGCGATTCGTTTAATTATCGAGAATGTTTTATGTTGAAAGAGAAATTATTTCTATTTGATGATGGCTCTTAACCAAATTTTTGCCGAAGAAGAAGATGGAATCTGTATTCATAAATGTAATGACGCAAAAGTTCGTTGAAAATTATTCATAATGTTCAATTTAAATCTTATGATATACTCGATTAATGTAATGTAATAAAAGTTTCGTCATTAGAATCTGTTAATTATTATTCGTATGTTAATTATTATTCGACGAACATTATTAGATGCATAGCGGTAACCATACTATCGTATATCATAAAAAATAATACAGCTATCGGAGAGGTATAATCGTTCTAAATTAATTAGCAAAAATGTCCCGTTAAGTTCAGCTTGGATTAATTTGATTAAAATTCAGCTCAAAATTCAATTTATTATATTTCACAAAATATAATTATGTTTAATTATACCTCTTGAAGATAATTATCCTTCTTATAAATATTTCTTTCTTTTAAGAGTTAGATTTAATTGGAGTTATTGAGCAGAAGGCTATCACGGCGATAAAAATCATGAAATCGCACGTCACACTCCGATCAGCGTGTTTTTACAATACGACAATGCGTACAGGATGCTCGTTTCTGTCAATCGGTCGATGATGATGACAACAACGATGACGCATGGCACGACGGAACGACCGGTTCTTTCTTTTTTAATAGTCGCGGTTTATAGACACTCGCTACTCAGCGAAACGCAATCAGCGATAAATTTACAATCTTCTACGGCGCGGCTGACATTTTCACGGTGCTTTATAGTAATGCGTCTGGAGTTACGGCTAGGACGACAAGACGGACATTCGGAGCATTTATTGCCTCGAGCGCGTATATCTTATTAACCATTCGAGTCTCTAATTCAAGTTGTGATGTATTCATTTTGTACATATCTTAGAGTGTATATTTATTTTCACAAGTATGTATCTATAGACAAATATTTTCTAATCGAAGTCGCAATCATTTAGTTTACCAAATTAAATAAAAAATTATGTTGGAGCTGTAATCGTGAAAAACGATGTTTTAACAATCGCATGATAAAACTTCTCGAGCTGATCGTGAAAGTTGTACGCGACACACTTACTTTAGCGCTCAATCGAAGACAAAGCCGGTGTCAAGGTTCAAGGCCGCTGAAAATCGAAAGGTTCATCAATCATCATCCCTATTGCCAATTAACGCTGATCTAATCGTTGATTCAGCAAAATCGATTCACGATGCCAATTTGGACGCGGTATTTTGCGGAAGCTTACGTCACTGTCCGTCCTATTTTGTCATGGATTCCCCGTCGATCTCCTGATTGAAAGAGCTTTGAATGCCAA
>VBVR01001591.1:0-28855 GCA_011638315.1 Tetramorium parvispinum | reverse complement strand
TATAACTTTTAGCATTATCACTATGAAAAATCGTAAAATAAAAAAGCATTATTTTCGAACTTTCAAGTATTTTAATTCGCTACCGGTCGCTGTTATTACTTAAGATCTCAACTTGTTTAGCGACTTAATTTTTCGTAACGAAAAGTGTACATATTCGATATGACATTTGTCCAAAAAAAAAAAAGAAGATACCGCGCGCTCGGAAGAACGACGTTTTCAAACGATGGACATGCTACGAGAAGTCGGCTCTACTGATACCGGGACGTCGGGCAAGATCGGCCGATACGAGGTCGCAGGTGTTCGGTTCGAGGCATGCAAACTAAAGAGCCGTCGGGAGAAATTACCTTCATCTTCTGTGTCTTGAATTCTTGAGCGTTCTTCTCGATTGCGTGCCACAAGCGGCTTCGGACCGACTGCTGACTGAATTTATGGACCGCGCTTGCGATTGCGATCGAAACGACCGATTTGGTAGTACACGATGCACGAGACGGGAGAAGATGTTAAAATTCGAAATAACGGGCGTGCCGAACTGAACGACACGGCGGATTTCAGCGCGGAGTCGGTCAATTAATTGAGAATTTCATTGTCGGCCCCGGTTTATCTTCAAGTCGGAAAGATCGAACAATCTGTAAGGGAATGCAATAATTAGATACATTTTAACAGCGGTCTAATGTATATGTTATAATGTATATGCTTCATGAAGAATCTTTCTTTGTAGAAAATAACATTAAACGTAATTTAAGTAGCACAACGATTGTATTATCAATAATTGAAATGTAAAACGTTATAAAATTTTGATGTACAAAATAGCATGTTGCATAAATAGGGGAAGATCTAAATTACAAAGAAAACTGAATTTATTTTTGCATTGTTCTTGATTATAGAGAATTCTAGTACTTGTTTTTTATATTCACTGGTATTGTCTCAGTGTAGGTAGTTTACTAACTATAGTAATTATACGCTCGCAAATGTGAAACTGGAGAATAGCACCAACATGTATGAGCGTGTGCGTATCGTCATCCACGTATCTGTACATGATACACATCGCGCAAAGTACTTACCCCTCCGCCGTAAAGGGGTTGTGTCGTTGTTTGGAAGGTCGAAAGGGATCTGGAGGCTAAGGGGAGGGGGGAGGAAAGGACATCAAAGCGAGATTGGCCATGTAAACCTACCTACGAACAACAAAGTCAGTCCTCTCTCTCCCTCCCTTTCCTCCTCCTGTATCCTTGTGTTCTTCCTCATCGTGCCTCGTCTCCGTATCCCTTGTTACCGCTCTTCGAACCTGTTCAGACCGTAGACTAGGGAGACATCAGATCCGCCCAGGACGAGCTCCAGGTGGAGGACCCTCGAAAGCGTCGAGTATAGCCACTGTAAAAAAAAATTTATCAGAGACATTTGGCTTGGAGTAAGATTGACATTTTTTTGTTAGAGAGAGCGTACCGAGGAAAAAAGTACACGTCCGACGAGCAAACTGAAAAACAGAAGAGCTATCGATATAATTGTAGTAGATCACTATAATTAAGCTGGAAATATTCTGTTAAGCGGTCATCCAATGTCGCCAATTTCTGCACAATTTTTGACATTCAATATTGATACAAAATATTCTAACACTTGCGGACAACTAGATGTAGATAGAATAGAAATATGATGCAGTTATGTAATAATATTCTAGCTTCTGGATTGCAACTTTCTTTTCTCTTTTTATTTATAATTTATTAAAAATGCATCGCAGCCATGTTATATTCTGTAATGCACATTCAGAGCTCAGATGAAAGCAAGTTACAAGAATAGTTTCACGTAAATTTATTAAGAAATATTCGCGTTTCATCTTAACGCCTTTTTACGTCTGACGCTCGGAACTAGCAGTAAATTCATCTTGAAGAAGATAATGTCAGATTAAATAATATAATTACACGATACACCGGATTTTTAACTTTATATCAAGTTTAGCGTAATTTACTTGCAGGAATAATGGAAGCATGCATAACAGTCGAACATTGTGACTCCCACTGTTTGATGGATAAATCATCATTAATAGGTATCGTTGAGCGTTAGAAGTGACGTACGGATATTATAGATCGAGGGATCGAATGGTATACGCGTTTTGCATCATCGGTGACCGCAGAACGTGCTTGAATTATGCATCGGTCTGAAAATAGAATAAACGGAAAAAAGGCAAAACGCTCACGAGCTAATCGAGCCATTAACGAGCTGGCGAAAGCCCCATGAATGGGAGAAAAGACACAAAACGTTTGAACTTTAAATTATTGCGCTGAACTTTTTAATGAAATAAATTACCAGTGAAAAAATGATTCACCGATGTCGTTTAACGTTTAACGACGTTGGCTGTAGCCAATGCGTTGCATCGCGTTGTTCGTTCGACAGAATTTATTTACTTGGTTTGTCTAAGACACGTAGCGATTTATTGAGAATAATTTTTTTACTTAATATCTTCGTATTTTTTACATGATAAAATATCAAATTGAATTACTACTTTGAAGTCAAACTATATTTGCTGTATTAGTGTAATTATTAATTCATTATTATACAATTATATTTCTATTTAAATATAAGTTACATAATACATCGATATCATTTTATAGAAGGTCAGATGGAGATCTATGATTTCATCATTTTGTATCACTGATTGCATTCTACATTCTACTTTCCCGTAAATTACAGATGGCCAAAACTCGGACGGGACCATGCTTTAATTAAAATTATCCCGTTGAATTTCAGCGTGAAGTATGTACGGCGTGCCATGGCGATTCGTTAAAACGCGCTCTCGTTAATTGCGCTGCTTTTAGTTCTACTTGTCTCTCCGGTTTTCATCTCACACTGACGTATAATCGTGATATTCACGCAGTGAGATCGCGTTCTTGAAACGCTTTTGCGAAAGATCGATTTCCTTTCGAAGGGCCGGCCTTGATCCTACACTTTCGAATGAGTTCCCCATCTATTGCGTAACTTTTCGATACGAAGGAATATCGATTAATTTTAATTAAACTATATATAAATATTACAAAAAATGAGAAAATTATTAAGGCATACGTATTATTAAAGAAATTGCTATAAAATTTTAATTGTACAAAAAAAATTAGTGATATAATATTTAAGTTATACATAAAGTAATAAATTCTATTTATTCTTACATATATTTAAAATTAAAATTAAATTATAAGTAGACAAGAAACAAGAAACAAAGAAAAAATTTAATTTTTATGCTAAAGTATATCTTAATATTATTAATTATCGAAAGTAAATACGTTTCCATCACGATTGTCAATACAAAGAACGCTTTCGCTGATTTTAATGAATAAAGAAATACTGTAAATATTTTATAAATAATTTTAAAAGGTCTTATATAAACTTTATAATACAGAGCTATATTTGGTGCAGTCATCTAGAATAATAGAGATGATAAGCGTATACATTCATCTCCTTTTGCGAGCGGCGACATGTGATTCTGTAGAAGGTTCATGCACCACGTGTCTCGCGATAATAAAAGGTTGCTTCGAGAACGAAAGTTCACAATTACGTTCGTGTCGTGAAATAATCATCCGTTGGCTAATGGCATCTGGTAAGACATACTTTCACGCGCGCGCGTCCCATAAACGACGCGCACGCAGAAAGTGAATCACGCATATCGCAATGCACCTCTTTAAAATTCCAGATGGAGATTTAACTTCTTCATTATATAACGTCTTTTACAGTTATTAAAATTTAAATATTTCAACAAATACTTTCCGAAAGCGGAGGAAAAGCGGGTAACATTAAAAATATTTATTGAATAAATATAATAGAAAAAAATTGATTAATGTTTTAAACAGCATATACTTAAAAAAAATGGCGAACGTTTTGCACCGTGCTTCGTGAGTGATTATTTAATTTTCCGGGATAAATTTCTCTTTTTCATTTTTTATTTTTTGAGTAAATTTTTTTATTTTGTTTAAATAACTTTCACGGAGAGCTCCCCGGTTATATTTCATTCCGGTCGCGTAGTATGCGAGGAATGTGCAAATAAATTTATTACACCGGGAAATTACATATATATCGTATTCATGTACAGGTATAACGTAGAATTGTGACAATGCGCTCACGACAAATTGCGCGACCGCGGCAATTTTCCTTCTTGCCCGGCGTCGTCGGGGAAAAACATTTTCTCTCCCTCCTGGCGCGCACGTTCCGTATTCAGTTTAGGCGAGTCGTAACGTATTCCCCAGTTCTGGCCCGTATAAAACAATCGCTTCTGGCACGGATGAGAGTACCGGCTCGTATCGCGCACGCTCCTTCACCGTAAATGGAACACCGGAATCCCGGAAAGTCGGCCGTGCACGACTCGATGCGTGGCTTCTTCGCCGTCGTTCTCACCGTTGTCGTTGTCGTCGTCGTCGACGTCGTCGTCGTCGTCGTCGTCGTCGTCGTTGTCGAGCAAGTCGAGCGGCTTAAAGTTATGGCCTCCGGCTTCGTCGCCCGCCCGCTACACAAGCGGACCCGAAGTTTCATCCTCGGTCTCCGCATTGGTGATTTACGCGCTCGTACATCCGCGGCTTCGCCCTATATACGTTGGCCACGGGCCCATCGCGCGGCTTCTTTCCTTCCGCTCAGTCGATTCCGCTTAGCTCCGTTTTCCTTGTTCAGACCGAATTTACTCCGATTGGCGGGTGAGCTCGTCGCTCACGCGATTCGATTTGTCCTTTCCGAATGTCGACGGCGGCTGTTGATAAAATTTGCGAGAAGAACAAGGACCTATAAAGAGTGAAATAAAATTTACGACCGGGATAAGTGAATATAAAGTCTGTGCGTGGCGCCAATATGCCTGTTCCTCAAGTATTTCGTAACTAACAAGTGGCAATCATAGATCAACGTATATTGGCATCGTGAATATTCTGAACTATACAACGTATATTATCCACTTTATGATAATAACCGTCTCTTGAATGAAGCAATTTTCCTTATGCGAGAATGACAATTTATCGACATTTAACGTAGTCGTACGCGTAACTTTGTAACGCTATTTTGTAATTAATCATTAACAAAAATAAACGATAATATTATTGTCGCTTGCGATAACGCAGTATATATAATTTTATATATTTTATTATACTGAATAACATTACAAGCTGCAAAACATTGCTATTTTTATTGCACATAAACACACAGGCAACATTTTGTATAGTAGAAAACAATGAACAAATAATGGATATTGATAATGCAAAATAACAATTTTTAACAGAGCAATTTGCAATTTGTTGTGTAAAATGTCTTATTTGACAAAGAATAATTCATATGTTTTCGTGAGTGATAAATTAGAATATTTTTAGGCAGCAAAATTAATGAGATATCATGTTCATATCTTTACAAAGTCTGATTACTGTACTTTATTTTCTCTTCACCGCATTACGTTGTGGCAATTGCTGATGATTATCTAACTATACAATCTCATAACGTTATTCTTTTTTCGTGGAACAAGTAATGAGATTTGCATTACAGTCGATTGCGCACACATCGAAAGTCGAATGTTATTGGGATGGTGCTCCGCATTAGGAGCGTAATTGAAATAAATTAGGATCTGCTTACCGCCTCGCCGTGTACATGCTGCAATGTGTTTTCTAGCATTTAAACGACTCGAACAAATTCTTGGGCTAATGCAATGTTTATTTATCTTATCGAACATCCACGTTCCGACTTGACTTTCTTAAATTATTTTATTATATAAATATTTTTACCAAATATCTTACCAAAAAATTGTTCTCGTATCGACAGTCTTTAACACAAGTGTCGCGACAAATTCTCCGAATCTCAACGGATGGACGAGTGTGCGCGTATGGCAGCCGTATAGAATCTCTCTCTCTCTCTCGAGATCGGACGAAGCTCTCCTCCGATGGTCGGCGGAAGAGTAGTTTCGGAATCGCTCGTTACATGCAGCCCGTGTTCCCAAATAGGATGTCACGTCGCCGTGGAACGTGCGACGCGAAGTCCCTTCCCCTTGGCCGTTCACTCTATCAGGGCCCCCGCGCGCCACTTGATGTATTCTCCCTGTTCCCCTTCACCTGGCGGTGTGGCGCGCACTCGGCTCCCTGCGGTCGTACGGGCGCAAGGCGTACGTGAAACCCGTGGGTCTCATAACGCCGCGCGCTCGCGCGCACCCGCGTCCCCTCTATATCCCCGGCACTCTCCCGCTTCCGTACGACATCCATAATGTCTGTCTATTCACTCGACCAAGCGCGCTGCCTCTGACAGCGTATGAATTCCAACTTGAATATGTATTGTCGGCGCCAAATTAATATATACAGCCGCGACCGCGTACCTCCGCGGAACCCCCTGCCGCGTGCACCATCGTCTCGCTTCGTTCTCCCCGTCACTTTTCCTCGTCTTCCTTCGCCACCTTCTCACCCCTTGCCTTTTCTCCGCGCTGCTTCTAAATGTAATTTAATAATGTCTGCCGCCGTACGCCGCCGACGCTACCGGGCCTCCTCGGGATCCTCGTGACTCAACGACGCGGAATAACGATTTTTACAAGGAACCGGCGAGACGTTAACTCTCTCTTTCTCGCGGCAAGCCTTACGGCGGATTAATATTCTCCGCTGGGAAACGAAGACGCGGAATACGTCGACTTTGTGAGACGAGGAATTAAATTTCACGCTGATGCACGCGCGTTCTGCACCCGACACATTATTGTTTCTAATTGAAGGCTACAAGATAAAAAAATGTAAAATGCTGTAAGGATTTAACGGCTGAAACTTTAAGAAACTTCGAGACGTGCCGTTAAGCGGAAGGAAATGTGATGGATATAATTTATGAAGAAGGGAACTTTGAAAATCGATATCGAGCGTTACATATGTTACATATCGATTTTAGAAACTTTGATTTTCGGTAAATGTATAACTAAATGTATTTTAATTTAAAGAATCTTATTTCTGAAGTTAAGAAGTATAGTCAATTGGACTGAAATGCGGAGAATAAATTATTAAAAAGAAAATTAAATATTTTTTTATTGTTAGAAGCGAAAGGAACATATACATTATTTGCGCATAAATTGTATTTTCAAATAATACTACGAATCATATTTTATTCCTATAATATAATAATTTTATTATAATAATGAATGCTCAAGAGAACGCATAACATTTAATTAATTTCTATTTACCATAATGTCGTGAAATTTAATTTTATGGTATCTCCAAATGTTCCTTAAATTTCTTGAATCGTTTTTTTGAACTACTTATTTATAACTGATTATAAGGATAAGGAGGCAAGAAATTAGATATTCTGAAGAAGAAATTGTGAATGGTGAATGCGAGGTGAGTTAAACGAATGAATTTGCCATGAATACAAGACGAGATCAGAACCAATCGTCAGTCCCCAGCATTACAGTTCGTCAGGTAGCGCTCTGCATTTCGTCACGCCTCATTACCTAGATTTACGAAGACCGAGATAGGCAGAACCGCACGCGAATACTGTGACTGCCGACTAGGAAGCGACAGCTAATCGGTCGAAATAGAGAGCATCGGAGAGGAAAGAGCAGGGGAGAGAAACGTGAAGAAATCGTGCTCTCAATAGTAATCTCCGCTGACTTTAAGGTGAAGAATGCGGAATTATTGAAGGAAAAAAGAAATAAGGAATCGCTGAGTTATAAGTCTTGTTTTGCAAGCTGACCAACAAGATCTAAAACAGGATCTTATTCTTCACTGTAAACTGTCCACAGTATCCACATTTTCCATGTTTACTGTTAATAGATTTGCTAAATTATGTAATTCAGGTTACTCTTTTATGTATCATTTTAATTTGCAAAAATTATTGCATCTGCGCCGTTAAAAATTTTGTTAATTTAAGAATTAAATTATTAACTTTTAAAAAAATTTAACAAAAATTTAATGCGAGAATCTTTTATGTATGTAGCACTACTATCAACAATTATTTTTGGATATTTCTGTTATTCTATACATTTTCATATCACGGTTTATCTTATATCTACATCTTAAAAATTCCACTTGTGTTTTCTCTCTTAAAAATCTTTTTCTTTGTTATACATAATTTCTTTTACCATTATCTTCGTTCCTTTCCCATCCCGCTTGTGTCTCTTCGCTGGCACGTTCTCATCAGGCTCTGTGATGCGGTAGATGCACGGGAATGACGTATTGACATCTCCGTCCACTCATCCTCGCCATTTATCGCGAATAGAAGACTCAAACTACTCCGCCACTCTGCCGAGCGGACACGGCGGATACATATTTCACGACGTAAAGCCGGTCGATGCGTTTCATCTCGTTCCAACATCCACCATACCGCTTTTTCTTCGTTGTTCGCTAACACGTTCATCACATAATATGCTGTTTTTCAAAATATATAACTCTGAGAAATAAACAATGAAATAAAGATTAATTTTTAATCTTTTTAATATTTTAATCTACATTTTACCATAAAATGTTATATTATGTAAATGAAATTTATAGAATTATTTGCAAAAAATTATTAACATACAGGGGAATTGTATATGAATTACATACCACGCAAAATAACTTAGTATTGTTAAAAATTCATGATTTTTGGACGATGTTGTCATACTTGTATATAGCGATAAAATACACATATAAAGAAAAAATTAATGTATTTATGTCATCTTCGTATTATACCACGGCAATTCGAAATATTATATTGTAATCACACCATTTAAACTAATTCCCCTTAGAAAAAAGTTTACTGCATACCATACGTAGGCAGCAATATCATTTGCGCAAGCACGCGTGAACAACCTGATTGGCATGCGTGAAAAATTAAGTTCGTCATACCTGGATGGTTTCCAATCTATTTACTTTTATTAGTCTCTTTCAAATTGCAACTTTATGGGTCACGTCCATTACACAATACTAGCGATCAATTAACCCTCTCTCTGACTTGATGAAAGACCAGCGCGGAGATTTGTATCGCGATAACTTTGTCCGTTGACGATTAAATCCAGCACGGCGAAGGAAACGTCGAAAATATACGTGTTATCGACATGTCCGTTTATTTGGTTCCGCCTTTTTTTTCTCAATCAAAGATTTTATTTCTCTCGCGAGTAATTGCATCGTGTAAATTTCGAGCGGCCATTCGGTCGCTCATCAATGTCACCTGTCATTACGGCGTATCATCGGCATCTACCGGCTTTGACGTTTCAGTCGATAACGTTCGACGAATTAAAATCGTTGAGATTTATTCGAGAAAGTCCAGTGCAACGCTTCTTCGTATAAATAACTCGGCGTATTCAATCGCTATTATTCTATAAGAATTGTTTTTATTATTTGGTATTATAATTGCATTGTCATCTAATAGTATTTGTATGATTTATTATTATAAGAGATAAGTATTTATCAGACGTAATTAAAAAAAAATCTTAATTATGTGCTCGTATTATTTTTAATTAAATATTTGGTAATCACATGATGCCTCAGAGATTACTTCAAACAGTTTTATACATCTAGTCTATTTTATTTTATGTAATAACTATAGTCTAATATTTTCCTTAGAATATATTTAACTAGAATAATTTCTTTTAACATTTTTTTCGGCAAAATCTATATTTGTAATTATACAACATTTATGATATTAACCGTTGCACGTTCGTTCACGAATAAAAGAAGAAAAATCGTAATGATTAAATAGAAATGGGGAAACATGGGGGCGCGTGATGGAGAAAAAAAGCGTGGAAAATTATCCGATGGGCATCACGCAGGGGATAGAACGGGGGAAGAAAGGCTACCGCGAAAGAATCTCGAAGAATGTGAGCGATCCCGAGGAACGACGGCGTCGACGTCGAGGGCGAGTTTTTGCTCGATTTGCTCGAAAGCGGAGAAGATTGCGACCTATGGCGGTAACGACGTCTTCGGGAGAATCATCCCGATGGTAGGATGAGACCAGAATGGTTACGCAACGTGCGTCCCGATCGATGGCGCACGTATGTGTGCGTGCGTGCGTGTTTCCACGGGATGCGTGTGTTTCTACGTATGGTTCCTGCGTTGGCTCGAGGCCGAATACCTTTCTGGTATCGACTGTACGCCAGTTAGTTTGCGGTTCTTCCAGGAATTTGAACCCTATGATCCTTGGCACTGATCCCTCTCGTGTTCCGAATCTTCGTCGAGGGCTGCTGCTGGCTTTGAAGGCCGCTGCTGAGGAACGAGAGAGGCGGGCCAATGAGGAGACGAGCGCGCAGGCAGCGCAAGAGGATTCCTTCTCGACGATAAGCCCCTATCCTCTCACAAAGGAACTGTAGGGGCTAATAAAAATCGGCTGTTTGCTTAGTTGCTATTACACCCGATATTGCGATGGAACGCGCGCGCGCGCGCTGTAGATAAATTTACCGTTCAAGTGAACGCTCCCTACGTTGCACAAACCGATTTATCATTGTCGTGCATCGCAAGCCAATTATCCCGTTTTGCATTTTACCTAAACTAAAACATGTCATTAAATATCTACAAGAATGAATGAACGATGCTCTTGAATAACGCTAGCTTACTTAGACTCGAATTCGCATCAACAACCTATACAAATTCGTTCCTCTTTAAAGAGCGTCGCGGTACCTATATATCGCTTGCAATTGTGTACACCCGGAAATCGTTTGCTGGCTGGTACGCGCACTTCCGCTCCTTTTCCCTCGTTTCCTACCGCGAATCGCGCCGGTAACAAATTACCGGTTAACAAGCTTAGAAGCACGAAGGCGCTCTTAACGAGGTGACGTCATAACAATAACAAACAATTGTATCGTCTTGCCGTATGTACCCTAACGCACCCTAACGAGCCTGGCTAGCCCTCCGTGCATTCTATTGGCCGGACAAGAGAGCCGCACGCTCTTTGTACCGGTCTCCGTTTCTTTCTCTTCTTCGGGCATCTGTCCGAGAATCATCATCACGCGACATGAGCGAGGGGAAGAGAGAAAGGGGGGACAGATACTGAATTAGTCGTAAGTCACTCAGCCACGGCTTGTTAGCGTCGTTAACCCTGACTCCCGGGATATCGCCTTCGCTATAACGGCGTTCCGTCGCGTTTTCGAGTGGACGACCGGCATGGCGCAGGAAAACCATAAGCCTCGAAACACGATCAGACTGAATGGTATCCTTCCACGATCTCGCGTTCTAGATGCCATTCCCTTGAATGTCGCCTCGCCAGGATTTCCTCGATGGATCCGGACTAGACGCCGCGCGATAGATACGAGCTCTTGGGAGCTAAGATTTCGCCAGCGACATTTTAGGAACGTGTATTTTTAAGATTTCAGCTTTATAATATTTAATTCAGTAATTTATGAATATGTATAGAAGGTTAAAAATTCATCGAAAAAATAACTCCGTTAGTCATGTATAAAATTATATTTCAAATTAATATCGAAATATTGGAAATGTATATGATGCAGCTTTATTATGGGTACGATTCGTTTCCTTTGGAATACAAGTACATGCGAGAAAAATCCATTATCGAGTTTCTCTACATTTCTTTAACAGAATGTTACTTGAGACAATATGTTTTTAGTATCTCGGACTGGAGTATACTGCTAGGACAAGAGACAATCCGCGATATAAAGGCTGACATAATGTCCCACCATTCGATACTTCCCTCGAATCCGCAGAATCGAGATAGCAATTCAAACGCCCGAAGGGCCAGAATCGTAAATCCTTGCGCTTGCCTCGACGCGCCGTCGCCGTCGTTCCCGAGGTTTCGTATCTTCGACAGAGAACGAGGGCGCGCATACGGTACGAGATTAAGATACGGTACACTCCATTTAATCAGTCCGCGGGCCGGAGAGCCCCGATTTCTATGGAAAGCACCTGATCGCCATTCTCTTCTTTCCACCGCCACTTGAAAAGAACGAGGGGAACCGGAGGGTGCGATTAAAAGGAAGGATGGGACAGAGATGGAAGAGGCGACCTCGACCGCGCGCTTTCCAAATTTCGTCGCTCCGAAGACAACGCGAGGATAGGTGGGATCAGACGAAAGGAGAGAAACGCGCGTGGAGCTGGAAAGTAGGAGGAAAGGACGAGATAAATTTGCGGGTTTACGGCGCCCTTAAAATCGTGGGGATCTCTTTAACGACCTGGCAGACCGCCACCGTGGTGGTCCTCCTAGCGGGAGGGCTGGAAATGCATTGACGGTCGCTCGTGAGTGTGCACGCGGGCTCGTGCGCGAATGCAAGTTCGGGTTATCATTCATTCGCTCTCGAGCGAGCCGTGAGGGCCCTGTTAATGACAGTCCCATGGAATTACTGCGAAACTTCACCGTCCGCCAGGACGGCGCGCTAGGTGAGGGCACTGAAAAATGCGCGCGCGAGGGAAGAAAAGGTGAATCCTCCGCGCGAAATTCCGCCGGCGCGGCGCGGCGGGCGAAGATTATCTTCCTACTCGGGGGGGTGGCTCGCTTTCTCTTCTCGCTGCTCGCTTCTTCCCTCTTAGCATTTCCCATCGTCGAGTCTGTTGCCAACTGCATTCTCGACGTTCGAGCCTGTCGCTTCGGAGAGGCGCCGCATGTCTCCTTGAAAATACTTTATTTTATTGTTACCGCCAAATCCAGCGGCCTCGTTACTGTCGAAGCGTCTTCGCGAGGTTGAGTAAAGATTTGAGTTTGCGTAAACTGCAGCCGAGGGAGAAAGAGAGAAGGGTGAGGTGACGGGTGGCCTCTAAAGAGAAGAGTCCGGCTTTCAGGGATCTACGAGCGGGCTGCGATAAGAGATTTTGAGAATCCACGATGGGGCTCTCAATGTCCTCTTTGTCCGTTCAGATTTCGCGCTACGCTCCACGATCCAGTCAATTTTCTTTCCTCTTTCTTTTTTTTCCTCCTACTGTTTGTCCAATGTGATAGCCCACCGACGAATCGAGCTCTATCCTACACAAGCTCCGAAATGACGCCGTTATCATTAAGAACGGTCTTATCGGTCGTAGGGAGTGACCATTATCTCCGAACTGTTTCTGCGCCCATTGAGCCCGACGAAGACGTTTTCCCTTTTAGATATGACCTCGTTGGATGTAGAAAGTCCCCATGGTTCCATGAGAAATAAAAATCCACAAATGTTCTTTGATACCACAACATTACGCGATACCGAATGCAACGTAATTGCCGCTAGAGCGCCAGAAAATCAAATTATATTTCCTGCGAGATCGTGATAGTTTTATACAATTTCTATGTATCAACTTTTACAATTATTATTAAGAGTTTAGGTGAATATTAATTGATTGGTATCGAACTTGACAATATCATAGATATGAATGCGCTCAAGTCTAAAAACTAGTAATAATAAATGTATCGGTGTAGTATACGCTTCACGAGAATTTTCATGAAAAATATATTCAATTCGCATAGTATATTATTTGATCCATATATAAGTCTTGATATAGATATTAATACTACTTATAAAAAAAGTCTGAAGTTTAATCGTGCTGAAAATATTACATTCCGATATCCGAATAATTGCACTTTAATGTCTGACACGATGTTTGACGAGCAACGAGAATGTTTTCGCTGATCGCGTATGTGATGCAGCGGAATTGCTGGAACCTCATAAATCCACTGCAAATGGCTTATAGGTTTACCTATAAAAACATAATGGCGAGACGGTCTCCTTTCATCGTCCTTTTTCATCGCGCATTCGGCCTATCGATCCGTGGAATTTTTTTATTGCCACTGTCCCTAGCAGCGCGATCCCTTCGTCAGCTAAAAGAAAGTAAACATCGTAAAAAAAATTTGCACTCACCGAGTGTTTGCTCAGGTCCCACGTGAGGAATATCACTTGTAGAAATTGGTGACATAACTTTGAAATCATCTACTTGTTTATCAATATTGAATACATCACACTTAATTAAGTTATACGTAATCGAAAACTCGAACAAACGAAACGGAACACGATAATGGAGCGACGATGATCCTGTATTTAGAACAGCCGTGTAAATGAAATGAACGGACAAGATCTCAAATATTGTATAATTTCACCGGTGGAATTTCATGGCAATGACGAAGAGAGCGGCAATGGGGCGCTATAAATCCGCGGACGAATAGCCTGTGGGCTCATCGCGAAAAGCGTAATAGAGAATTCCGCAATTCGGATGCTTACAGGGTACTCCGATGGAAAATGTTGATGTAGCTATTGTAATGTAATCGACCGCAGGCACACAGACAGGCTCCGCCATGAGCTTCTAAATTATTACGCAGGTTTGAATTTAACGGAGCCAGTGGCTAAAAGACGCGGCTTCGGCTCTTCTCCGCGAAGTCATAAAGCTACGGGTGTATGCTTAACCAGAAAGCTTCCGGCTATTTTTTCCCGATGATACCGTCGCGCAGCGCACTTCCAAGCGGCAGCGAGGCCGACTTACCGTTACGGAAACAAAGAAAATCAAAATATCTTCCACGAAACCATCCACCTTCCCGGAATAATCTAGAAACTGCGAAAGGTCGAACTCCGTTTCCCCGAACGTCAGTCGTACGTAGCCTCGTAAATGCATTTGCTTCCTGTTTTGCGGTAGATTACGACGCTGTATAAAATCAATATTAATGTAACGCACATTACCTCGGAACAAATGCCAGAATTTTGATACTAGTATTTTCATCATAGACATGATCTATTTTCGATAATAAATTAAAATATTTTCTTCGTTTTTATTTCAATAGTGAAAGGAGACGTTTTAATAGAGATATACATTCCTTTTTGTAAAGTTCCTTGGAACTTTATAATTTTATTCTCTATTTTTCTATTCGTTTTATTTAAATGTGTTTTATTGAAAATAAGTTTAAAGCATTATAGTTAGTTAGACATTAAGTGCCTTTAATTAGACAGACTCAATCAATATTCTCGTGACTTCGAACGCATTAATACTGTTCTATTTGCAACGAGAGACGATTAACGTTGTTTTCCTCGAAAATTTTCTGACAGATTAAGTCGGCGGGATAGATCGATCGCCGACTATATATAGAGCTGTGCCTCGGAGGTCAGGATTAGTAAAGTTCAGTTGATGCTGGAGCAAGCCCTAGGGAAGGAGAAACGGTCCCTAAGCGAGTGATAAAATTCCTTTCCAAGTTATATTAACGCCGTTAGTCGTACCCACGGTGCCCCTGGACGAACTTTAATCGTGAATAATGAAGGAGCCCGGCGGCGATTATTTTTCTCGCAGAAGGGACCGACGGCATTAGACGCAGCCCTCGAACTTCGGCGCGGAGCCATTTTTTGCAGTTCCCGAAGAATCTTTGTCAGGCGGGAAAATAGACTTGACTTCTTGCTCGTTGTTTGATTCTAGATGTACTTATCGTAAATTATGGTATTAAAGATAACTAAGAGAGTCCCGCATACATCCCTTTTTTAATTTTATGATGATTACGGTTTCAAAAGCCGATTCACTCAGCGCAAAACAGTATTTGCTAATTCGCTTAATTCCCGCGTACTATTTTTAATTTTTACATACAGACTTTACATAAAATAGGCAGTAAGCGCTTTATTTTTAAAATTCTGTTTTTAAAAAGCAAAGGTGAATTGGAGTTTAATTGTTCATTCAAAGAGGCTATGTATTAAGACGTGTTATTGTCGTGACGTTAAGAACATATTTCTCGATGAACTTATATTATACCGCTACCAGTGTCGGCATGTAACAAACGTTCTTAAAGTAGCTTTATAAAAGGCGAATAGCTTCATTTGTAATAGCGTCAGACAGAACCGTCGCTCCTGATGGTAACCGTTAGGGCGAATAATAAATTGGCAGACAATGCCCGAAGGAAGATACCAAAGTGCACAAAGAATGCTTGCGTCAGCTACCATTTTTAACTCGCAGGCGGAAAGAAGAATAATATGATTGTTCAATGCTGGCATAATTTACTCTCGTAGAATATCACTCCATTTTCAATAATTAATACTGTTGTTGATTAAATGTATAAAAAAAAAGATGATTTCAATAGTGATATGATAGTATCATGCAATACAACAATAAGAAAGAAATAACAAAGCAATACACATTGAATATATAAATATCATATTTATACGTAAGTATAGTAGATATTTAAACAATTACAATAATTCCAAGATTGCAATTAATTGAAATTATGAAGCTTAAACACATTTCTTGTTTTTTGTGCCAACTTTCTTTCGCTCGCATTGACGATGTCTTTTTATAATTTCTTTGACTATAACAATGTAAAGAATTTCATTAAAGTAGGAAACAATGGCGTTGAAACGAAAATAGACGGTTTTAATTGATTCCTATAAGAATGGATAATCAAATTCTTGCAAAATCGAACAGATCATTGTTTCATAACATTTAGTACTTAAAACTTGTATATTAAAATTGCAAGCTGTTATGACACATTATTTCGTGATTATTCGCTATACGAACTCTTCGTTCAAAGAGAAGTCGACGAGACGAAGGACCCGAAGGAGACTTAGCCAGAACGGGATGCTATAATCTCATTTGTGCGGTATAGTTGGTGCATAATTCCTCGCAGTGAGTAGCATAACTTTGTACTCTCTCCAAGGAACTGTACCAAACTGGCACAACCTAGAGAGCATCAACTTCCCAAACTCGCGGGTAGTTGCGTTGACGGCGATGTACTTTCCCATATGGGATGCTTGACTTCTAAAGATAATTTCTGAAACATTTGCGGACTGCACGATTACCGCAGGTACTTGTCACAAACAATTTAAATGTACATTGTAAAAAAGTATCTCGTTTCTTACATTATGCGATTTATAATTTGTCTAATCGAGATATTGTCGCATGCTTGATTTTAATTAATTATTCATTTCTGAGCTTTATTTATAGCTGGATAAAATTGAAGTAGTTTCGATATGCTAATAAATTTTTAAACTCGTTAAATTACATTATTCTAGCAATTTGTTATATTTTTTTCTTGCGCAGGACGGTGTAAAATTTCTCATCAAATATTCACTAAATATTCTATATAGAAATGTGAAGAGTCAATTGCTATTAAAGCGATATATATCGTCTGATCGTAATCGATTTCCTTCCCCCCCCCTTCTTTTATGGCTATTAAATTTAAGCCACAGTATCGCTCATTGCCACCATTTCAGCAGTAAGTGGCTCGGCGGGATACTTAAGTCGCTTCAGTCTCCTAACAAGCCCTCTTGTCTTCTCTTTTAGACATGCTACGAGATGGAGAGGTACCTGAAGGACGAGCCGAAGTTACAATCGTACAAAAAACTCCCCACGGAACTGGACACAGCGCCCTGGAACCTCTTCAGAGCACCATCGATCTCATGGACGACGTCCACCGGAACAAGCGCACAATTCGATCCCCCAATCAAAATGGAGGTGTGTAATCAGCCGTTGCTTACAGGCTATTAGTCTACTATCAAATTATCCGAGAGAGAATCTTTCTATTCAAAATCTAATATTATGTATAAATAATTTTCATTTTTGTTTATACGTTGCTCCTATGTGTATATATTTAATGTAAAACTGAATAACTTAATTATCTCCTTTTCGGATTCTCCGAAAGAAGGGATTAATATCGTTTTAAAAAATGAAAACGCTTTTTCTTCTTTGTAAATCAGGTGACGACGTCGTCAGACGAAAGAGATCCCCTCTGTCTGGACGATATTAAATTCAGTCCTGGCGATCATAACGACAATGGCCGCGATAGGGATCTTCTCGATCGTCACCTCGACTCGTTATCGATGTCTTCGGCGAGTTCGGCGTGTTCAGCACTGTCCTGGGATAGCTCACCTTCCCTCTCTTGCACGGCGCTTATTCTTAAAAAAGAACCAAGCGAAGACCTCGAGGAGGATGAGGAGCATGAGGTACGTTATATATGCTTAGCGATTTTGACCAATCGATAATATTTCATTTGGAATTAGTCACAAATCCGCGTTTACGCAAGCAAAAAATTACGAATAAATTTAATACAAAGTGGAATACGTTTTTTTATTCGTGTTTTATAAGAATAAAATAATATTAATATTAATATATTTTGATGAAGTTTTTGTTCTGAAAATTATTACCGGATTTTATTTCTGGAAAATATTTTTAAAAATCCAATTTAATTTTTTTAAATTTTCAAAGTTAATTTTTTTAAACTTTCAAAGTTAATTTTTCGCATGAGAAGTCTCAAAATCATGGACATTGTACAAATAGTGCATTCGATTATTTATTGTAAATACATTTATTATTTATGAAGACCTAACCATTTTATTTCACGCATTTTTCGAATCCAACCGACAAGTTACTTTCTCGCAAATATAATTTCTAATTCGATACAACGTGTAATATTGCTTTGACGCTGGATTCTCGACTCGATTCGATTCTCATCGGTTTATTTGTCTGCTGTAACCCGTCCAATGCAATCCCCGATGGCGAATCACGAATCACGCAATCAATCCCGTTACGTTATTAATCGCAATCTCGTTGCATAATGCGCGTGATTTTGCCGCTGCAGGAGATCGAGGAGGAGGAGGACAGCGGGTGCGAAAGTGAAGGTCAAATCCTTACGCCGCCGTCGAGTCCCGGGTCGGGTCAAGGTCATTCCAACTCCAGTCACTCGTCGAGTGGGAGTTCGATGCTCGACGTGCACAACCTCAACCTTCACGGCACGGGCGGGAGGAGTGCCATCGTCAGGGTTACCGCCGGGAACGCGCAGGGTGTCGCAAGGTAAGTATCGTAAAATGCGCGTACTTTGCCTCTCCGAACGATCGTACGTACAGTTGGTCTTTTTTCGCGTCGCGTGATGAAAGGTCGGCAAAAGAAACGTCCGCTTCCGGACCAGCAGAGTTCCTCTTTGACGTTTTCTCGTTCTCTGCTATTCTTACTTAATGAAAATTTAATTGCCTTTAGAATTGAAAGAGGCAAGTGGCTAATACGATACTTGCCCTACGAAAGACGGATGTGCTGTATATGTAGCTACGTCTCGCTCGGAAATTATCTTGATTAACTGTAACTGGCATTACCTGACATAAAGTGGCCGTACTTTCCGGGTCGACTTATCCCATCCAATTCGTTCCCGGCAATTTTCTACGGAATTTACAAAAAGAAAAAAAAGAGAGAAGGACACGAGCTCGCGAAAAAAAAGTCGACGTTGTCGGGAAGTAAGTAGTCTCGAAACGTTCTCGCTACGCCGGGGTAAGAAACTTAAAACAATTCGCTCTCGCGATCCATCATTAACCCGTCGCCGGAATTGCGCTCTTCTCAATTCGCTCGCGTTTCTTCTGAAGCACGAGACGTGCACCGATTACTCAACAGTCTACCGAACACGCTACTTGCTATTTCGCGCGCGTTAAACTCGCCGGGGCTGGCGAGCCATGACACGCACTGGGTGTCTTACGTCTTACGGATGTCGCGCCTCGACAGACGCACAACGGACTAATTACAATGAGAGAGCTCAAATACGGCCAATGAGAGCAAGCAAATCGCGTTTTTTGCAGACTGATCTCCGTCACGGCGAACGGCTTCCCCGCGGTAGCCGGCACGCAACACGCGCACACGGGCGCAACCGCGGCCACGACCACCGTGGCTAACAGGCACCACGCGAGGAGCAACGAGCACAGTCCGCCCGACACGAAACGCAGGATACACAAATGCCAGTTTCCCGGGTGCAAGAAGGTGTATACCAAGAGCTCGCATCTCAAGGCCCATCAAAGGACGCACACGGGTGAGTGAACGCTGATGCAGCTATGTGCAACCTAATAGTTGATCTAAGGCCGGCGTGTATCGAGATTGCCGATAAATTAGACGGTTCAAATCGCCAATGCGGCATGATCCGATAGATTGCCGCTACGCGATACGTGCGAATTCAACGAATGATAAAAGCGGTAAAACCACGATTACAACGAGAGTTACGGCACGAGTTATGACAAATTTTTCAAATTTGTCTATACTACCGGACACTCCCGCTACGCGAACAACAGAAGTATAATTAATTACGGGTGTCGAATTAAGGGTGCTTCGTTATTCGCTCGTCGATGCGTTCGCGAGATGACATCTCGCTGACGAAACAAAGCGGACAAATGTAACACTCATTCGCGCGCACTCTGACGCATTTATCTCCGATAGAATCAGAACATCCACCCGACACACGGCACGTTTCTCTAATTGGCTATTGTCATTTGGAAGCATTTTTATGTTCTTCCTACAAAATATGTTCTTTCAAAAACGAAAGGGATACGTAATGTATGGCGAGTAAATTGAACTCGTTTAGCGTATTTTATTTAAGCGTATCAATTTTTCGTATTATGTTTGTGTCACTTTTTACGTTTTTATTTAAATATCATTTAATATCTAAAGAATTATTAAAAATTTCTCTAGTCTTTAATATTAGCAAAAGCACGTTACTTATCGCAATTATGAAAAATACGTCAGTAAAATTTTTATAAATTTAATATAATTTATAATCGTGGAAATATTATTTGAAGCTTGTTAACTATTTACGTCGATTACATTGCAATTTTATCTATGCTCGTTATATTATATCGGATAATTAATCGGATATTATTAGTATTTAATCAGTATACATATATTAATTTGCAAAATAAGGTAATTTTTCTTCGATTAAAATTGTTGTAGCTCGATAAAAGGAATAAAGTTTCCTTCCATCTTAAAGAGTGGCAATATCCGTCTCGCTACTTCCATCCACGCTGACGGTGCGCGTCACTGTCCGAGCGCGATATTGCCATGGGTCTTCGCGTTCTCCTCCCTCCGATCCTCTTCGCGGTCGCTTGCGGTAAACGGTGGCAGGCAGAGAGATTGTAATTAACGAACTCTCCTGTTCTCTTTTGCCTTTCTCTCTTCTTCCACAGTGCAAGTGTACAATCCATTCTCATTCTCGAGCCCCTGCTCTTTATACACGGTTTTTGTCGCGTCACACTCAGGTCCTACGGTTTTGTCAGTCGTACGTACGGGGTACCCTGCGGTACGTGCCCTCGTCCCTCGTATGTATAACTTAGGCACGATCCCTACACTGTAGGGAAATGACGAGAAAGAAGGAAGGAGAGAGAGAGAGGAGGGAGGGGGAGGGACGGAATGCAAGGGTGGTAATAAGGGACGGGTTGGCCGGGACGCCTCCATCCTACAGCATGGCAGGTACGTCGGGATTGCTTCTCGCGGATCGTTAAGCAGAACTGCTAACTACGGGATTATGCATACTGCGGGACCCGTCCCGCAATTATGACTCTGTTATGAATTCGTCCTGACACAAGGATCCCCTTGTCGGCGGAACGGCTGCGCCAGACGACGGACGGCCGCGACATGTACGACGGCTCGCCGTAGGACGTTTATCTCGAGACATTTACGGGTGAAAAAGGTGTAAAAGCGCACTGTGCCCTCGGGTATTGGTTCGCTCCGTCTTCTTTCTCTTGTACAATCCGGATTTCACAGTGTCACATGCGAGAATCGAACGTATCTGCTTTGGAACTGAAACGTCCTTCTGTCGCACAATGCTTTTCTTAAGATTCTTTCTGTTTTGTATCCGCTTATCGTCTTCATAAAATGCTCGAAATGCAGTCTTTGTAAGAAATTGATTAAGATGTAGCTGTATCGTATAGAAAAAGTAAACTATAGTTATTAAAGCATTTTCTACTACTAGTAATTTATTTTTGTTAGATGGCGATTCTTTAAAAATATTTTTTATGTAATAATGGTTGTTTTAATATTATAGTCACCCCCAATACATATATATATATATCTATATATATAAAATTATCCAATCAATTTTGTTCAAGAAGCATATTGAATTGAGAAGACATAAAAAATTTCAAGATATATTGCTTCACCGATTTTTCTTAGAATACTACGATAAAAACAATTGCGCGACTACTTCCATACTTATTGATTACATCCATCCACTGCACGAGATTTTCGTCGCGATCTCGTCATCGAAAAAGTTCAGCGCTCTCTGAGAGTTCGCTGCCAGGAGAAAAACGACCGCACCGAGAAACTTCGGGAAACGGAGCTTTTCGCGGGGATGGAAATGGCGGTAGACTTTGATCTCACTCGACGGAATCTAATTACCCTGCGGACAGGACTTCGCGGTAGCGAGACACGAAACGAAGCGAGTCGTCGATCGCGAGACGACAACGTGAAGGTTCGTTACGAATTCCATCGGCGAAGTTTCCCTTTTCGAAGACTTCTCGATATGTAGATATTCCAAGAAGGATCGGCGAAGATCTAGTCCCTTAGTCTGATCTTATATTTGACGACGACGACGACGACGACAGAAACGACATGCCTATCTATATCTGTCGAATCACATTATTCTTAAGACGGCGGACTTTGCGCCGATTCTACGATGTGATCCGATTAAACGACTCAACAATCAACGTATCTACTTGCTAATTCCTTTCTAACGAGATGATCAGACGTCGCTAAATACCAAGTATGCCTATCGATTTATTAAGACGTGATTTTTGCACGTGAAGCTCGTTTAAAATGAACGATCTCAACTGCGAGGGAAACCGTTGAAATATCTTGAATCTCGCTGCTTCAGCACCTCGTAATAATTCTACATTTTTGTCTGCGTTACGCACCAATGCAAAATGTGGTTTTCCACCGACCGTTTAAATCACATTGTTCAAACCCGCAAGTTAATTAAAACGTTTAACGGATTTGGGCCTTCTGCAAAGAGGCTAATTTGAGCGCGGAGTGTGGCGTTTCGCGAATGTTTTCGGAACGGCCGCGATTTTTCACTGTCACTCACAGCGCAGACAGATTTACGTGGAATTTGTGTAATGTGCGATGAGAAGAAAGCCCTACGTAATTACGTTAATTATAAATCGTAAAGGGAAAACCCGGAGAAGAGACTGGTTACGGGAATGATAATACCGAAAGAAAAATCCGCGGATAAACTCTTTGTTCTATCCTCATAGTATCTTCACGAGAATAAAACCGGACTAATTCTTCTTTTTCATCGTGCTTATCCTACTCGCGTATTAGGTTCGTGTCCGAGCGGGTCCTTTCTCGCTGTGGGAGCGTTGCAGGACTCTCGTATCAGATTTTCCCACGGGTGTCAAGGAACTATCGATCGCCGTCCCGCAGCCTCACATCGGCGGTGTATAGCAGCGAGAGAAAAGAGGGATGGAAGGATAGGAAGAGAGAGATTTCCAATTACAGGGACTTTCCGTTCTGGAATTCCATTCCGAACGTCATTGTTCTCGCGTCGCGCGCCGCGGACAGGACTTTGATCCTTCGACGATGCGAGAGTCCGATCGCTTCGCCCGGGACACTTAACAGTCCTTCACTTCGTTCTGGAAAGTGGATAGTCAACATATATGAGAAAGAGCGATTTTATCCCTTCTTTGAGTTCACTCGACAATCGCACGATTTCGTGCAGGAAATGAAATGTTAGCATTCTTCGATCTACAAAAAAAAAAATGGAAAATGTTTGTCCTAGAAGAAAGGACCTCTATTAGTGCGCAATGTACAAACGCTTGATAACGTTGTAAATGCAAGTTATTAAATAATTATACAGCACGAAATGAAGTAATAGTTTTTAATAAAGCCTATTTTCAGCGTCATGCAGGGACTGCATCTTTTCTTATCGCATTACACCTCAAAGATGTATTTTCCTCTATAATATTTTCGACTGCGAAGAATGGGGGAAGACGAGAATGGGGATATAAATGACTCGAAGATGATAATACGTACGCCACGTATATATATTCATACGCGATTGAAAACTTTGCTTTAACGGATCGAGGGATACGGGAGGCAGTTACGGTTGAAGGCAGAGAGCCGAGATTACGAGAGCACGGAGATCGAAGTAGGTCAGCCAAAGTATAATAATTTAACATGAGAGCGCTTTAGAGACGCACAGCTTTCCGCGATCTTAAATCAAACGAAGAATGGAACGAGCGGCGGCGCGGCCCCGGGAACTTATTTATCAACGTAACTCGCGACGATGAATCCGCGCTGTCGAAAACAGTCTGCTTATATACATTACTTCTGCATTTCTCCTTAGACGTGTCGGTGTATCCGCGAACAATAGGACCCGAAGGTATCCAGCGTCGGGAGGGCGGTATAATCGAATTAACCATAAATCCAGTGCATTTCCGCGCAAACGGATATCCGTGATTTATGCCTGGCGAATGATCCGAAGCGCGAAAGAAGCGAGCGGCGCAATCGCTCGGTTAAAACATTACACTGAAGCAAGAAATAAATTTGCAAAACGGTGGAAACGACTTTCTTAAGTTTCCAACGTTTGCATGGGAAATATATTGCTTTCCTCTACAACATTAATTATGTCGCCACTTGTCGCTACTTTCTCACTTTACCAATATTTCGACTATTTCAAATATATTTATATCCATCTCAAAAATACGTTGCTTTTTATAAAGTGAAAAGTGTCTGTATATATTGAAAGGACTGATTTAAGCGCAACAGATGTTTGTAAAATGTACATAAATTCTTGTTTAAGTATAAATAAAAATAATCCCTATTGTAAATTATTAATAGACTATATCGGTATGCATATTCTTTCTCTGACATGCTTATGTATGATATGTACATCGGACGATACCCTCAACGCGTGATTTACGCGTCGGTGCTGTTTCGCATATAAACGAGCCTGTTATTTTTCGCCGCAGACATTGTGCCGGTGTACGCAGGAAACAACTGCGTCGCGACGGTGATCCGAAATTTGTCGGTACATTGATTCGAAGAGACGACGAGCCCGCGCGTTCGCAGGGGCTGGTGAGCGCGGCACGTACGTCGAGCCCCCGTACTCCATTACTAAAAGTTTCTGGTCGCGGTGCATCGCGGTAATGCGATTCGTAAATAATGGTTCGAGAAACTGAACTCGGCGACACACCGTCCGCCTTCTTCTCGTTGTCGTCGTTGTCGTCGTCGTCGTCGTCGTCGTCGTCGTCGTCGTCGTCGTCGTATTCCTGCGAGCCAAGTGCATCTGCGCGATTGAACACGTCTCCTCTTACGTTTAAACCGCAAGCTCAAAGTCTCAGCTGCATCTTCCGAGTTCCCCGCTCCTACGAGAGACCACAGGCGCCCGTGGCTGTAAGTGATCTTCCCCTTTCCCTTCTATATATTTCGTCGATGTTAAATCTTAGATGTTGCCAGCGTGCCGCGGTGCTCCAACGCGATACACACGGCAGCCATTGATTTTCGCAACTGGAAAGTCGCGACCGGATCGCGATCGTACTCCCGCGAGAGTTTAGCTCCAGATAAATTTAGGTCAATGTAATTAATTCAGGATTAATTACACGGGGGAAGTCATCTATTTTATATCGGAGCGCGTTTTATCGCCAACGAACGTTATGGGTGTACCGGAAGCTAATCGATTATTGCGCGTAATTCGAGTATCAGTAGCGATAAAACGCTTCGCGATTCTTTGAAAAGCTTTATTGCACGAAATTAGTAGAATCGAGTTTTTCAGACTTTATTTTTAGAGATTTGTTCGTGGTAGAAACTTGCTGGCAAATCTGAATTGCGCGTATGCTGTAATAAAAGAAATTCCAATCGGAACGTTTTATTGCAAACACGATGTGATGTGCTTTCGCGTTACGTTTCAAGTTACAAAATATTTCAACGAGAATTGGTAAGCTGCTTTTAACGATATCGAAGTAGTATTCAATTAGATCCTAATAGCATATCCCGATGTTAATATTGGCAGATCGCACAGATCATTTCCTCAATTACTTACGTATTATACGTAAAAGTTTACATAACGTATATTGCAAACGCGTTCGCCCCGAAGCGACTATGCCGCTGCGCGCACATGTGCAGCACACATTGATTCGCACCTCGGGTACTGTTCGAAACACATGATCGCGCCAAAGTTAGACCCGTCTGCCGCGACGGGGGTTGTGTACCGCAAACAATTGGAAACGTCGTCAAAGTTCTCGCTTCGGTTGACAGCGTAACCGCACTTCACAGCCCGCGAAATGCGAATCGCATCCGGCAGTTTCGCGACACGCGATGAAAATCTTTTATACATGCGTCACGGAGATGCGACTCGAAAAGTGAGACTGTAAAAAGTCTCGCGCGATTTTTATGTCAAGTATATATCTCTTGACACTTTCGACATCCCTTACTCTTGCGTTATTATTTTTTTTTGTCACATCTGTGACTTTGTGACCTGATGTTAAAAGTAAAACTAAAAACGTCCATTTTTTTTTAATAAATTCTGAAGAAAAAGAGTAAACTGTACAAAAGAATCCCTGTATAGACGATTATATAAATTATATATAAATTGTAATTATTTTGATTTCTGCGCATAATTTACATGCGATTTAACATAACGAAAAATAATAAATAAATTCGCTAAAAAAAACGCATTATCGATCTCCAAATGTGCGAGAGTTTTTATATTCTTTTTACTGCGTTTTGTTTCGCGATCGTACGCCCATTTTCACGATGCGATACTTCCGGAAGAAATCTCTCATTTATCATTTCTATAACGCCGCTATCTCGTACCGGTAAGAACAACGTCGTTCGCAAAATCCGCTTGTTCAAAACTGAGTATCAAGCGATATCGCGCTTCGTAAAATTTCCTCGGACCCCCATGCGATCCTCGAGAGGGATCTTAGATTCTCCCCGAAGTGGAATATCGAAAAAAATAAAATGCCACCCCCTTTCGTAGATGGGAGAGTAACTGCGCTGTTTTCCGCGGACCCTTTCTTACGTCGGTCGGTCGTCCCTCGGACCATCTATCACGCGATCCTGTAGGATGGTCTGTGATGTATTAAACGCTTTTACAACAAGAAACTTCTCTTTGCCAAGTATTTTTGGATGTAAACCAGAATTTGGTAATCTCTAATCGCAGGGAAGTTCACTGAGCGTTTCTCTCTCTCTCTCTCTCTCTCTCTCTCTCTCTCTCTCTCTTTCTCTTCCGATAAAAAATTGACCACGCAGAACACGATTCTTTTTCCTTTAAAGCAGAACGATGTCTTTTATCGCGCATTACAATATTTGTCGAAAAGTTCGGCACTACCGACTTTGCTTTGTTTGCCGTACAGGCGGATCAACTCTCGACGATTACGTTCAATCGAATTTTCGCAAATGCGTCGAAGGCCTCGCGTCATTAGATACCGAAAGATTCGCGCGAAGAACGCCTTTGAATATGCAAGGGAACGCCGGGCTATCAGAAAATCTCATCTCCTTCGCCGGCGGGGGCAATGAAAATCTTTTTGTGAATAAAGTACAAGCGTATCTTCTCCTTTATAGCGCACAATATTTCTTGAAAGGAAAACCCTCTCTTTCTTACTCCCACCGTTTTTCATTCCGACAACAGGGGGGTTGGTTTCTATCCTTGCCTTGTCTTGCAAAAAAAAAAAAGAACCGTGCTCCACCGAAATTCGGTATGCGAAAAAGAAACGGGTGCAATACGTCTCGTAATTTGATACGCGTCACTACGAGGAATTCCTCAGATTGCACGCGAAACGCGAGGTGCATAAAAGCGACTAATGTAAAGTACGAGTACTATGCTGGCGGTGCCAGAAAATCGTATCTCTCTTCCCAGGGGGCATGAAGCAAAATCTTTTTGTAAAAGAGATACCTTGCATTTCCTCTTTTATAGCGTACGATATTTCTCCGAAGAAAGCGTTCCTCTTTCTTACTTGCTCGCGGTGACGACCGTCTCTTTCTAAAAAGATAAGTTTTCAACGTATTTCTCCCTAAAACTAGAATTCGAGAACAGAAAATGGAGAATTTATTCGTTCAGAGTCGTTGCCTATTTGTAAGATCAATAAAACACGAAAAGTACGTTGGCATCGCGTATCAATAAATATATTATTAAGCTCCACAAAACTTATTTGATACTAAATTCTGAGAAGGAATAACCAAAGTACGCAACATGTCGTAATTGCAACTTCTCACTTCATTTCTATGTACTTTTCAGTTCGATAAAAAGGCGATATCGTAAAGAGTTAACTTTCCGCAATCATTGGTTTTATGTATTTCTGAATCATTCGGCAGCCGAGTTATTTCGCGGTGCCGAAATTCGGTCCCGAGTAGAAGTTTCTATATAGGGCGTCGATTCAAGCAGAAATAGATCGATCGCTCGACAAGTTCACTCGCGAGTAACGTAAGGTCCGCGCGAAATTCCTCTGCGAAGAAAGTCCGCTGGCGCGAAGTATCGCGCGGAAAGTAACGCTTGCCGCGACTTGGTGAGTTTTCCAGGAGCCACGAGGAAAAATCTCGAGTCGGCCGTCCCTCGAGCGATCCGTCACGCGGGTGCTCGCGATGGCCTCGGGTATTAGACGCGCGCGCTATTCGCCGAAACGTTTTCGCGCAAAATGTCCTCGGATGTAAAAGGCGGACTCAGGGGCGGAATCCTCGCCCATAAATTCCGGTTGTCCTATCCCTCGGCGACATGACGGAAGGTACCCTATACATCCTCGCCGGCGGCGGACTTAATAAAATGCAAAGACGACGAGCACACGTTGCCAGGACGGACTGACATATCGACGCAATACCGACCCGCCGCCCGGATCCCCGCCGGTGTAACGTCGTCGTCCTTGGCAGAGGGAGGACATAGAAAAATCGCCCTTCCGGCGGAAAGGACGCTCCGGCATACCGTATAAGGCGCGACGACGCTAACTTCGTTATTCACGAGCACGCGAGCGTGCCGCGTTTTTAGACTTAGGACGATTCGGTATTCCAGCTCGTTTACATGCAAAGGTAAAAGCCGATATTTTTGCGTGTTTCCCGACAACCTTTTCTCTTCGAGATAATGTTTATTGGGACAAGAGCAGAAGGGTAACGTATTCGACATAATAATTTTAATATCTCACTTTTTACATTTCTTACGCGCTTGAAAACGCCCTTTTTTACAGAAATTTGAAAGAAAGAAATTTTTCTTGAAAGAAAGAAGAAAATTTGATTCAATTAAATTTATGTATCATATTGTGAATTTATCGCAATTAATAAAATTTACATCGGTATCTCGACTCGTTCTAAAG